>KV001304.1:6220-16565 GCA_001598015.1 Dorcoceras hygrometricum | reverse complement strand
CAAATCCAACACACGGCTGGGAGCTACAACTCAACCAGCTAACTATCATCCTTAAACATCTTAACAGGAAGCTAAATTAACTACTAGGACCGAGATCTCAAAACTAAAACTCGAAGGCTACCTGCGCGCACAACACACGAACAGGAATAATTTCTGCCTCCTCACGATCTCTCCCTGGACAACCCGTAGCTTCCAAGATTGGTATAGTATGAAAGAGCTCTTCGAGAGGAGTCCAACGCTACCTCGAATGTGAAAAACGATGGCCGGAATCAACGGGAAAAGGCCGGAGAAGGTTACGGTGAACAGTACCAAGGGTTTGAAAAACAGAGAACGAAGTCGAGAGAAATATTTCTAAGTATGGAATCCGATCAAATGCAACGAAGCCAACGCTTCTATTTATAGGCGCGAGAGATCTGTTTAAATGAATCACCGACACAACAGATCTCACAAACTAGCGCTAAACAACGAATATTCCCAAAAACGACGTCGCAACACTTAAAAGAAAAGAGAGGTCTAGCCTAAATCGCTGAAAGCTGGAAATACGCTAACACAAAGCCAAAACCGCGGACAGATCTGCTTACATCACCAAAGATGTTCGCTAAACCAATCGCGCGCACACAACAGATCTTCCTACGTCATCAAGTCTGTTCGAACATTACACATGCCTCAACAAACAGATCTCTCCAAAACGGCGACGTACTGAGACCAGATCTTAGCGCCTCAACTAACTCACGCAAAACACAAAACGGCAACGTTTCGATAAAAACAGATCTCACGCTAAAAGCAACAGATCTCTCGAGCAGCAGCGCTTGCGTCAGCCTCACAACGACAACACACGCTGCTGACGTCATGAGATCTACCAACAGCTTTTCACCCAACAGACTCAAGCCAGCAATGCTTACGTCATCTACGCTAAGCAACCATGCAATGCTGACGTCATCAAATCTGTTACTAGATTTCACCAAAATTTCGAAAATCTCAAATTTCCCAGAAATGCTCCAAATACGATTCTCAACTCGAAAATGCAACCCAAACATTTAAATTGAAATCTGAACCACCAGAAATCACTAAAAACTTGATTAATTCAACAATTAATCCTTTACACAAATTCAGGTCTCACATGATCTCCACTAGACCGGATGTCGCATATGCTCTGAGTGTCACGAGCCGCTACCAGGAAAACCTCGGCCAATTACATTGGAAGGCTGTGAAGGATATTCTTAAGTACTTACGAAGGACTAAGAATATGTTCATGGTCTATGGGGGTGGTGAACTGAAACTGGAAGGCTACACTGATTCTAGTTTCCAGTGTGACGTGGATGATTGAAGTCAACCTCTGGATTTTTATTCATGCTCAATGGTGGTGCTGTCTCTTGGAAGAGTTCCAAGCAAGACACCATCGCGGATTCAACCACTGAGGCTGAGTACATCGCAGCATCAGCTGCTGCTAAGGAGGCGGTTTGGATAAGGAATTTCGTCCAAGAGTTGGGCGTCATTCCTGATGGAGTTGGTACAGTCCCGGTGTACTGCGACAACACGGGTGCCGTTGCGCAAGCAAAGGAGCCTAGGTCTCACCAAAGATCCAAACATATACTTAGGAAATACCACATAATCCGGGATACTGAGGCTAGAGGTGACATAGCAGTTGAGAGAGTCGTCTCTGCGGACAACGTTGCTGATCCACTTACGAAGCCCTTGCCAGGACCCTTGTTTGAAAAGCATCGCGAAACAATTGGACTACGTCTGATGAGTAGTTGGCTTTAGGGCAAGTGGGAGATTGTTAGAGTAGATTCCCAACTAGCCAACTTGTGGCGTGTGGGTTTATAGACTCTTGTATATGACAATCTTTATATATGATATTCGCATTTTATTTATGGCATTCTTTACTTTCATTGTGTTGTATGATGATTAACAATTGCGTTGAGTAAAGACTTAGAATGCACTATAGTGTATGTTAGATGTGATAGTGGGTATGACGGCTATCATGAAACACATCTAATAGTCATTGTGTTGTCTGAATTAGTTCCTAGTCGATTGGGCAGTCAAAATGAGGATAAGGTCGCCCGAGCTTGAGACTAGTATTTGCGATGCGAAGTACCATGTTTCATTGGTAGGGAACATTGTGATGTTCTGAGCATGCAGATAGATAGTGACCTGGTGATCTATCGAACTACCCTCGTTCGGACTTTCCAAGTGGTTACCATTTGTCGAGTGGATAAGTCCGAGGTCTTGGTTGTACTGATTAGTCCTCACGACTCGAAACGTCATTGAGACTCTACATGATAGGCGTCTCACTTTGAATCGTTTGCCGACTCACTTGGGGTCATTAGGCGGTGGGATTGGGTGAGATCTCGATGCATGTAGGAGTCGATGCATCGTTGTCGATGATTCACCGCTCGCAGACATGCGTGGATATCCTATGCTATCTGAGGGGATAATAGTGTATAAATCTCTGGTCAGAGTACTAGAAGTGTTTTAGATAAATGGGTTTACCTAGTTACACTCGTGATGTCACTATTCGATCTCCAAGATGTATGCATAGCTATCGGATCTTTAACGACTCTCGATTTACCAATGATCGTTGATCTGATCGGGATATATGGATTGAAAGGACCGTATTGTACGCTAACCACGACCAACTGGTTCTTGCAGGCACTATCAGTTATACCTAGGGATCAAGGGGCGATTTTTCTAGACGCTCTTACCATAATCCGATGGGCAAGTCCGGAATTGTGATTCCGGAGCCACAATGGTTGTGGGCCCACGGCGAGCTGTATCCCTGAACCATTGAGGGTCACACAATACTGGATTCGAGATTCCCGCACGGAAACTAAGATCAATGTGTTGAGCACTTGAGGAGGATTTTGGGGAGTGCGACTTCCTAAAAGTCAACAGGGGTCAAATCGTGATTTCCAGCTGTTGAGGGGTAAAACGGTCATTTTGCACTGGAGTTATGAAAAATTGTTTTTCAGATCATAGTATTCAGTTTTGGAAACTGATTCGATCGGTCCGATCTAATCGGCGATCGGAGTTATGATGAAGTCACAGTGATAGGGATGAACCTAATGTTCATACGTTGGACCCGGGCCCGTTGGGCCGGTCCAAGTTTATCACTAGTCTATTTAATTAGACTTAAGCCTAAATCATAACAATAGATACACACTAACCCTAAACCTAAAGCTCTTGGCCGCCCCTCTCCCCTTCTCACAAGCCGCCGCCGCCGCCGTTCTTGCCACGCCGCCGCCGCCCCTCGCCGGAATTTGTTCCGGCCAACTTTTCAAGGAGAATCCGTCCGCGCTGACCTCGTCAGGCCTTCTAGTGCAGGCTGACGAAGGAGTATCCCTTCCGGTCGTGGACCTGATTGACGTAATCTACCGCCGCCTACCGTGAAGTGCCGGTTTCCTCGTGAAACAGGTCGGAGCCAGGCGCCTAGACGCCAGCAAGGTAACTGACTAAACACCCTATGAATGGTTCATATTGTGTTATTAAAGTATTGTATTGAACGTTTCCCGGCTTAATTTTATTATTCCGCTGCATCGCCGGGAGACGAGATCCGGATCCGCCACGGTTCCCCAACACCACTCTCACTTCAATCGGAGCTGTCTACCGTCGGCAATCGAAGAAGATAAGTTTCGGTGAACAGTAGCTAGGGTATCGCGACAGAATTCACTATCGTGAAATTTTCTAAGTGTCGAGAAACAATAATAGACAAGGGTCAAGCTCTCTATAATTACTCAAATTTGTTCAAGGCCGCTGAACAGATCTCACCGTCAACTTAAGATACAAGGCTAATATTCCCACTCGAATCCATATCTCGCAACAGATCTCACTCTATGCCAAACAGATCCCGTCCTAAACAAACAATGTCGCACAGAATCCACTATCGCAACTGTACACGTCACCCGCTACTCAGATCTGAATCCCTAGCGCAATATAAATCTGAACCCAAAACAGCGTCGCTCTATAACACTCAGATATCTCTCAAATCTGAAGACCAACACTGACACAACTGAGCTTCGCTCGCTAAACCAAAACGTTGTCGTTCCAACTAATCCAAACGACGTAGTTTAGCTACTCGCTGCTGACACAAGCTAGCGCACTCTCTTCTTTTCAGCGACAATCGATTCCACCATGACTGCTGCACACAAACACTCAGAGATTACTAACACTCGCATCTGAACAGATTCCGCAACAAAACTCTAACTCTCCAGATCTGTTCTAAGGACTTATCCAAAACCCGATAGCTTCTCCAAGCATATCAACTCAAAGCTGGACGCCCATACTCGTTCGCTCAAATCTGAATCCAATAAAACCAAATTAATTAACTCAATTAATCCTTCTAAACTTTCGGGTCTCACACAAATTTAGGAGAAGACAGCTGCTTCTCCCCCACTTCTTCACAACAAATTGGCGATCTGCACTTCCTACCATACAACACTTCGAACGGTGCCATCCTATCGTTACTTGGTAGCTGTTATTGTACGAAAATTCTATCAGCGACAACGAGTTCTGCCAGCTACCACTAAAGTCCATAACAACAACTTGCAACATATCCTCCAAGGTTTGTATAGTTCTCTCGGATTAGCCATCGGTTTGGGGATGATAGGCTGTACTCATAGCCAATCAGGTGCCTAACGGTTCTTGCAAACTCTTCCAAAATCTAGAATTGAACCTCAGATCTCGATCTGAAACTATGGACACAGGCACACCATGCAATCGAACTACAAAATCGATGTACAGTTTCGCCATTTTTTTCAAAGAATTCGTCATATTGTATGGAATAAAATGGGCTGACTTTGAAAGCCTGTCAATCACCATCCAAATAGCATCACAACCTTGGCTAGAACGAGGCAAATGGGTCACAAAATCCATAGCTACATGCTTCCAATTCCACTGAGGCACCTCTAAACTTTGCAATAGTCCACCAGATCTCATCCTTTCCGCCTTAACTTGCTGACAATTCAGACAACGAGCAACAAAGTCAGCAACATCTTTCTTTAAACCTGCCCACCAACAGTAAGGAATGGTACATCTTCCTTGCACCAGGATGGATACTATGACGACTACAGTGAGCTTCTCTTAGGATCATTTCCCTTTTGGGAATCGTGGCCGTAGAATATCCACTTCTCGCTAGACTGGCGCCGAAAATGCACAACGCCATGTAAACAATCCACGGTAGCCCTAAAACTAGACAACACGTCCATTCCCACTATACAATCGAAATCCCACATAATTAAAAGAATCAAGTTAGCTACCAACAAATTCTCGCCAATCCTAAGTATGTCATCCAACAAAATATCTTGGAAGAACAGGCTCGCTCCGGCAGGAGTCGCAACAGAAACAATATCACGCAAAATGGTGGTATGAAAACCATGCTCAACCACAAATGCATCAGCTATAAACGAATGTGATGCTCCAGTATCAAAAAACACACGTGCTGGAAAATCAAAAACAGTACAAGTACCTGCGATCACTCCTCCAGGCGTGCCCTCTTCTTGCTCTCTGGTCATGGCATTCACTTGGGCATGCTGAGGTCCTGAGAACTGGGGTTGGGAGGACTGTCCAAAACACGAAGTACCAGGCTGCTGAAACGGCCTATGATGAGCTTCCCCTATCCTCTGCTGCTGAACAGGGAAAGAACAACCTCGAGATGACCCACCAGAACGACCCTGAGGTGGGGCAGCGGTGTGCTGACATCCAGCCGCGTGCCCTCTTCTTGCTCTCTGGTCATGGCATTCACTTGGGCATGCTGAGGTCCTGAGAACTGGGGTTGGGAGGACTGTCCAAAACACGAAGTACCAGGCTGCTGAAACGGCCTATGATGAGCTTCCCCTATCCTCTGCTGCTGAACAGGGAAAGAACAACCTCGAGATGACCCACCAGAACGACCCTGAGGTGGGGCAGCGGTGTGCTGACATCCAGCCAGAGGACATACTCTCGAAAAATGCCCGTACTGCCCAAAATTATTGCAAGCACCCTGAACCCCTACACACTTCGTCGAAGGGTGTTTGTCTCCACATTGACCATAAAAGATAGCCCTGGGGCTGCTACTGCTGCTCGAACTGCCCGAACCAGAAGAGCTAGAACCCTGCTTCTTCTTAAACTGATGGCCACGGGGCCTATAGACCTGTGGCATCCAGATTGTTGTGCTGGCTGCTGGGGCTGCTGGGATGACGGAGAAAATTGGGGAGGTTGTGTTGGGGAACCGTGGCGGATCCGGATTCCGTCTCCCGGCGAGGCAGCGGAAGAACAAAATTGGGTCGGGAAACGTTCAATACAATTCAAAATCTAACACAATATGAACCATTCATAGTTTGTTTAGTCAGTTACCTTGCTGGCGTCTTGGCGCCTGGCTCCGACCAGTTTCACGAGGAAACCGGCACTTCACGATAGGCGGCCGTGGATTACGTCAATCAGGTCCACGACCGAAAGGGAGACTCCTTCGTCAGCCTGCACTAGAAGGCTTGACGAGATCAGCACGGACGGATTCTCCTCGAAAGATTCGCCGGAACAAATTCCGGCGAGGGAGGCGGCGGCGGCGCGTGGCGTGCACGGCGGCGGCGGCGGCTTTTGAGGAGAGGAGGGAGGCGGCGGCCGAATCTTAGGAGCTAGGGTTAGGGTTTGTAGTAATCAAGTTAATGTTATGAGTTATGAAGCCCTAGTCTACCTTAAGTAGATTAGTGATGGACTTGGACCGGCCCAACGGGCCCGGGTCCAACGTATGAACATTCGGTTCATCCCTATCACCGTGACTTCACCATAACTCCGATCGCCGATCAGATCGGACCGATCGACTCAATTTCCAAAACGGAATACTATGATCTGCAAAACCATTTTTCAGAACCCCAATGCAAAATGACCGTTTTGCCCTTCAACAGCGGGAAATCACGATTTAACCCCTGTTGACTTTTAGGAAGTCGCACTCCCCAAAATCCTCTTCAAGTGCTCAACACATTGAGCTCAGTATCCGTGCGGGAATCTCGAATCCAATACTTGTGTGACCCTCAATGGTTCAGGGATACAGCTAGCCGTGGGCCCACAACCATTGTGGCTCCGGAATCACAATTCCGGACTTGCCCATCGGATCATGGTAAGAGCATCTAGCAACATCGCCCCATTATCCCCTAGGTATCACTGATAGTGCCTGCAAGAACCAGTTGGTCGTGGTTAGCGTACAGTACGGTCCTTTCAATCCATATATCCCGATCAGATCAATGACCATTGGTAAATCGAGAGTCGCTAAAGATCCGATAGCTATGCGTACATCTTGGAGATCGAATAGTGACATCACGAGTGTAACTAGGTAAATCCATTTACCTAAAACACTTATAGTACTCTGGCCAGATATTTATACACTATTGTCCCCTCAGATAGCATAGAATATCCACGCATGTTTGCGAGCGGTGAATCCTCGACAACGATGCATCGACTCCTACATGCATCGAGGCCTCACCCAATCCCGCCGCCTAACGACCCCAAGTGAGTCGGCAAATGGGTAAAAGTGAGGCGCCTATCATGTAGAGCCTCAATGTCATTTCGAGTCGTGAGGACTAATCAGTACAACCAAGACCTCGGACTTATCCACTCGACAAATGATAACCACTTGGAAAGTCCGAACGAGGGTAGTTCGATAGATCACCAGGTCACTATCTATCTGCATGCTCAGAACATCACAATGTTCCCTACCAATGAAACATGGTACTTCGCATCGCAGATACTAGTCTCGAGCTCGAGCGGCCTTATCCTCATTTTGACGGCCCAATCGACTAGGAACTAATTCAGAATACACAGTGACTATTAGATGTGTTTCATTATAGCCGTCATACCCACTATCACATCTAACATACACTATAGTGCATTCTAGGTCTTTACTCAACGCAATTGTTAATCATCATACAACACAATGAAAGTAAAGAATGCCATCAATAAAATGCGAATATCATACATATAAAGATTGTTTCATACAAGAGTCTATGAACCCACACGCCACAAGTTGGCTAGTTGGGCATCTACTCTAACAATCTCCCACTTGCCCTAAACCCAACTACTCATCAGACGCAGTCCCATTGTTTCGCGATGTTTTTCAAACAGGGGCCCTGGAAAGGGCTTCGTAAATGGATCAGCAACGTTGTCCGCAGAGGCGACTCTCTCAACTGCTATGTCACCTCTAGCCACAATATCCCGGATTATGTGGCATTTCCTCAGTATATGTTTGGATCTTTGGTGAGACCTAGGCTCCTTTGCTTGCGCAACGGCACCCGTGTTGTCGCAGTACACCAGGACTGGACCAAATCCATTAGGAATGACGCCCAACTCTTGGACGAAATTCCTTATCCAAACCACCTCCTTAGCAGCAGCTGATGCTGCGATGTACTCAGCCTCAGTGGTTGAATCCGCGATGGTGTCTTGCTTGGAACTCTTCCAAGAGACAGCACCACCATTGAGCATGAATACAAATCCAGAGGTTGACTTCGAATCATCCACGTCACACTGGAAGCTAGAATCAGTGTATCCTTCCAGTTTCAGTTCACCACCCCCATAGACCATGAACATATTCTTAGTCCTTCGTAAGTACTTAATAATATCCTTCACAGCCTTCCATTGCAATTGGCCGGGGTTGGCCTGGTAGCGGCTCGTGACACTCAGAGCATATGCGACATCCGGTCTAGTCGAGATCATGCCATACATAATACTACCTATTGTCGAGGCATATGGCACACGTGTCATACTCTCTATCTCCTCATCAGTCTTCGAACACATAGACTTAGATAGAGTGACCCCGTGGCACATAGGTAGGTGTCCTCTCTTGGAATCTTCCATAGAGAACCTCTTAAGTATGGTATAGATGTAGGTGGCCTGGGTGAGTCCGAGCATCCGTTTCGATCTATCCCGATAGATCTGTATTCCAAGAATATAGGATGCTTCACCCATGTCCTTCATCGAAAATCTACTACACAACCAGAATTTAGTTGATTGCAGCATTCCTACATCAATCCCAATGAGTAGAATGTCATCAACATAAAGTACGAGGAACGTCACAGCGCTTTTAACTACCTTCTTGTAAACACATGGCTTGTCAGGCCCCGTGCTAATTAGTAACAATTAACACGTAATAAGCGCATAAACACGGAAGCTTAAAAATCAGGGCTTAAAAATTTTTCGAAATACAATGGGCCTGAACTTCAAATCATACATTCAAAATAGCAATAATAAAATACGAGTTGATTCAATTCCAACACAACAAGTATCAATCAAAAATATAAATCCCCGATACATGATAACACGGGGCATCCCCCGGTTCATTCTTAAACTAACGATACAGCTTTCGAAAATCAGCAGAAACTTCAATCCTTTCGCAAATTCCTCAAATCACATCAATTAATCACTAATCTAACTTCTCAATCCTCACATTCTCCCTAACTTAAGAGATTTAGTCGTCGAAATCAAAGGCAGACACAGGGAAGAACACATCAACATGCAAATCAGCACCAAAATTCGAAGCAAAATCAAAGATTTACCTGGAAATTATGCAATCTCAACGCTCAAACAGGTGAGGCCATTCCTGCCTCATCTTCTCCTCAACTTCCCAGGTTGCTTCTTCTCGGCCATGCTTGCTCCATTGGACCATCACCAACGGAATTATCTTGTTTCTCAGCTGTTTCTCCTTCCTATCCAAGATCTGCACCGGATATTCAACATAACTCAAGGCAGAATCCAGCTCAACTTCGTCAGTTCTCAAAATGTGGGACGGATCCGGCTCATATTTCCTCAACATTGACACATGAAACACGTCATGCATCACGGCTAATTCCTCGGGCAGCCTCAGTCTCTAAGCCAACAGTCCAATCCGCTCGATAATCTCAAAGGGACCAACGAATCTGGGAGCCAATTTGCCTTTAAATAGGAATCTCATTACACTCTTCAAAGGAGAAATCTTGAGAAACACACGATCGCCTACCTCAAACTCTAACGGTCGACGTCTTCGGTTCACATAACTCGAGAAACGGTCTTGGGCAGCCTTCATTCTACTTCGGATCAAATCGATTTGGTCCTTCATGTGCTGAACAAACTCCGGTGTATAAAGCTATCTCTCGCCAACTTCTTCCCAACAAATCGGGGATCTGCACTTTCGACCATACAAAGCCTCAAACGGAGCCATTCCAATAGTGACTTGGTAGCTGTTGTTATACGAAAACTCAACTAAGGAAAGCGAATCCTGCCAGCCACCGCTGAAATCCATCACTACCGCTCGCAACATATCCTCTAAAGTCTGGATAGTCCGCTCAGACTGTCCGTCTGTCTGTGGGTGATAGGCTGTGCTCATCGCCAATCTCGAACCCATAGC
>KV001303.1:132400-180667 GCA_001598015.1 Dorcoceras hygrometricum | reverse complement strand
CTCTAAGACATCGACTTCTTGTCATCACCTGCAAATCATTGCAGATATGAGATCCACATCCGGTATCAAGTACCCAAGAAGTTGAATTAAGAGACATATTTATTTCAATGTAGAACATACCTTTCGCAGTTCGCAACTGCTCGAGGTACTCCTTGCAGTTCCTCCTCCAATGCCCAGCCTTGTGGTAGTGGTGGAAAACATCCTCGCTCTTGTTTGGCTTAGAAGCCTTTGCCTTTGGCTTCTTGGCGGACTTTTCCTCCTTCGCAGGAGCAGAACGCTTCTTGCTCTTGTGTCTAGGCCCCTTCTTCGCAGAGGAAGAAGAACCCAGAAGGAGGACGGGTTTGTCCTTCTTTATGGTCCCCTCAAACACTACGAGCATGTTAACCACCTCTTCAAGGGTGGCTTCCAGCTTTTTCATGTTGAAGTTGACCACAAAGGGGTCAAATGCAGCGGGTAGTGAGAGGAGAAGTAAATCCACAGACAGCTCATGTGGAAGTGCGATATCAAGGCCCGACAGCTTTTCAATGAGCCCAATCATGCAAAACCCATGCTCGCGGACCGAAGTCCCATCGCGCATGCGACTCGTCATAAGCTCCTTGATAGCCGTGAACCTCTCATTTCGAGAGTTCTCCCCGTACAGCTCTTTGAGATGATGAAGTATGTCAGCAGCATACTTCGTCTTCTCAAAACGCCGTTGCATTTCGTTGGACATCGATGCCATCACATAGCATCGAGTCTTAACCTCATCTTCACGCCATTGGTTAAGCGTAATCAGATCCTCAGGGCTGATATTGACAGGGGTTTCCTCCGGAGGAGACTTCTCTATCGTATAGAGAAGTTTCTCCGAAGCCAGTACAAGATTAAGGTTGCGGAGCCAGTCTTGATAGTTAAGACTAGTGAACCTGTTGCTATCCAGTATAGCAGCAAGTGGATTTTTCATCGAAACCATTTTTATAGCAGTTATACTGAAAAGAAAACAGACATGCGTTACTAACTATATAATAATAATCGCTAAGACATAAAACATGGTCATTTAGTTTTATGAATTACTCTCCCACTATTTTAACGATTTCACCACCCTCTAATGAAATCGAGAAAACAGGTTTCTTTAGTGGGTACACGGAGCCCAATCAAGCGATCATGGACCCGAATAATATCAGCCATCCATGACCCCCGAAAGGTAGTTTCCGATTGCAGCCGGTGCAACCTCCATGTATGCACCTCACGTCCAGTAAGGGCCCAATAATATGACGCCGTTTACTATCACGTGTCAAGATTGACCCATCAATGTTGAGTCGTGAAGGACGGTCCCCTTAACGTCCCCAATAATATGAGCCAACGTTAAAGGGAGTTCCGATCGACTCACAACAGTTGTCAATGGCGTGGACAGCTTTCCGGCATACATGACCCCCTCAATAATATGAGCCGGGCTATGTATACGGGTAGCATCGACGTACACCCATTGTTGATGGAAGGTAGGGTTAATTTAAACAATTTTAAATACCCTTTTGTTTATCGAATAAACATTTATCTTGATATAAGTTTTAAATCAAATTTAAAACGAGGGATTTTATTTTTGAAAAATTTGGTCTCATGCAACTAGGAAACCACTTTACCTAAAACACTTCTAGTACTCTGGCCACGAGATTTATACACTATATCCCCCTCAGATAGCATAGGGATATCCACGCATGTCTGCGAGCGGTGAATCCTCGCAACGATGCATCGACTCCTACATGCATCGGGGGTCTCACCCCAATCCCCGACGCCTGGTGACCCCCAAATGAGTCGGCAAACGGGTCAAAGTGAGACGCCTATCATGTAGAGTCTCAATGACGTTTCGAGTCGTGAGGACTAATCAGTACAACCAAGACCTCGGACTTATCCACTCGACAAATGGTAACCACTTGGAAATTCCGAACGAGGGTAGTTCGATAGATCACCAGGTCACTATCTATCTGCATGCTCAGAACATCACAATGTTCCCTACCAATGAAACATGGTACTTCGCATCGCAGATACTAGTCTCGAACGCGGGCGGCCTTATCCTCATTTTGACGTCCCAATCGACTAGGAACATGTTCAGAATACACAGCGACTATTAGATGTGTTTCATGATAGCCGTCATACCCACTATCACATCTTACATACGCTTCAGTGCATTCTAGGTCTTTACTCAACACAATTGTAAATCATTACACACATAATTAAAGTAAAGAATGCCATATAAGAAAATGCGAATATCATATATAAAGATTGTTTGTACAAGAGTCTATAAAACCCACACGCCACAAGTTGGCTAGTTGGGCATCTACTCTAACAATTTGTAACATCAAAACAACAACTATGCCATCCGCCGTTGCCTATCAAACCATACTTTATAATGATTCAACCAGCAACTACCGATTACACAGTTATCAAATTCTGATATTACAACTACTGAAAGAAGAACATTCATAACATTCTGGGAATAAACTCGAATCCTCAGTTCTTTGAAACATTCATAACTTTCTGGAAAACATTTTGGAAGCATCATAAACATCAAAACATCATTTTCGAACCCATCTTTCTTTCCTTTTCATGTTTAAAACATCTTAAAACATGAACTTCGAAACTTACAATAACATATAGGCAAGAAGATTCAGAAACATGAATATATGCTTTAAATGGTGAGTCAAGAAACAGCTTTTACTTGCCTTAACCGTAGCTTTGCAACAGCAGCTGATCCCTGCAGAATTATTCCCCTTGAGCAATACACGAACTTCTCTGCAAATAATTTTGAAGAACACAGGAGGATTTCTTTGAAAATGATAAAGATATTTCTTTAAAAACAGGTTTACATACCGAATGGATTAGTGACAAGCTACTTGTAATATTTAGCATGACACACTTTAAACAAGTAGCAGTATTTTAATAAAAACTCCCTTCTAACCATTTTAAATTTGTAAAGTACCAAACCTTTTCCAAAAGAAATCATTTCACCTCCTTAAAATATTTTTCGATCGATTTAAACCAGCTCGTGCATCACTCTTTGGAGTCATCTGCTGGTATCAGCCATAGCGCATCTCATTTCTGAAATTAATTAAAATCAGAAAATACATACATTTAAAATTGCCAATTTGGCCCATGAGATCAATAAAATGCATAAATGTGGTCCTATGGATTTTGGGGCGTTACACAGCACCACCATTGAGCATGAATACAAATCCAGAGGTAGACTTCGAATCATCCACATCACATTGGAAGCTAGAATAAGTGTAGCCTTCCAATTTCAGTTCACCACCACCATAGACCATGAACATATTCTTAGTCCTTCGCAAGTACTTTAGAATATCCTTCACAGCCTTCCAATGCAATTGGCCGGGGTTGGCCTGGTAGCGGCTCGTGACACTCAGAGCATATGCGACATCCGGTCTAGTTGAGATCATGCCATACATAATACTACCTATCGCCGAGGCATATGGCACACGTGCCATACTATCTATCTCCTCATCAGTCTTTGGACACATAGACTTAGATAGAGTGACCCCGTGGCACATAGGTAGGTGTCCTCTCTTGGACTCTTCCATAGAGAACCTCTTAAGTATGGTATCGATGTAGGTAGCTTGGGTGAGTCCGAGCATCCTTTTCGATCTATCCCGATAGATCTGTATTCCAAGAATATAGGATGCTTCACTCATGTCCTTCATCGAGAATCTACTAGATAACCATACTTTAGTTGACTGCAGCATTCCTACATCATTCCCAATGAGTAGAATGTCATCAACGTAAAGTACAAGGAATGTCACAGCGCTTTTAACTACCTTCTATATACACATGGCTCCTCGGGATTCTTGATGAAACCAAATTCCTTAATTGTTTCATCGAATCTAAGGTTCCAACTCCTCGATGATTGTTTGAGACTGTAGATCGATCTCTGAAGTTTGCATACCATATGCTCGCTTCCTACAGATGTGAAACCCTCAGGCTGCGTCATAAAGATTTCTTCCTTAATGTTTCCATTAAGGAACGCAGTTTTCACATCCATTTTCCATATCTCATAGTCGTACCATGCGGCTATGGCTAGTAAGATTCTAATCGACTTGAACATTGCGACTGGTGAAAAGGTTTCATCATAGTCAACACCTTGCCTTTGAGTGTAGCCTTTCGCGACCAGTCGTGCTTTGTAGGTCAGTACCTTACCATCAGGCCCAAGTTTCCTCTTGTATACCCATTTACACCCAATAAGAACAATTCCTTTGGGAGGATTAAAAAGAGTCCAAACTTGGTTCGCATGCATTGAGTCAAACTCAGACTACATTGCTTCAAGCCACAAATTAGAATCAGCATCGGAAATTGCTTCCTTGAAAGTCCTTGGATCACATCCAACAACTTCATCACCTTGATCATCTTCAAGGAGGAAACCATATCTTTCAGGAGCCCTAGGAACCCTTTCGGATCTCCTAGGTGCGACCATTTCTGGTACTGGCTCTGGAGGCGCAGGAGATTCACTTGGTACCTCAGTTGGTTCTCGAACCTCTTCGAGTTCTACTATTTTGCCCTTCTATCAAGTAGAAATTCCCTTTCCATAAAGGTGGCATTTCTAAAAACAAACACTTTTGTTTCACTTAGATAGTAGAAGTAGTATCCAATTGAATTCTTTGGATACCCAACGAAGTAACATAATATGGATCTCGTATCCAGCTTATCTCCCACTGTCTACTTCACGTAAGCAGGACATCCCCAAATCCTCATGTAAGAGTATTTGGGTGGTTTGCCCATCCATATCTCATATGGAGTCTTATCCACTGCCTTGGTGTGGACATTGTTCAACAACATTACCGTCGTTTCGAGCGCCTAGCCACAAAACAAGGTAAGAAGCTCAGGGAAGCTCATCATAGACCAAACCATGTCCATCAGGGTTCGGTTACGACGCTCCGCTACACCATTGAGCTGTGGTGTGGCCGGAGGGGTCCACTGCGAGAGAATCCCATTCTCTTTAAGATAGTCTTGAAATTCAGCACTTAATTATTCACCACCTCGATCGGATCGAAGTGCTTTAATACTCTTGCCTAGCTGATTTTCTACTTCAGCCTTGAATTCTTTGAACCTTTCAAAGGATTCAAACTTGTGCTTCATTAAGTACAAGTACCCATACCTAGAGTGATCGTCGGTAAAGGCGATGAAGTATGTGTGACCGTATTTAGTACCAATACTAAGCGGACCACACACATCAGTATGGATCAAATCCAATAGGCCTTGGGTACGTTCAGGCTTGCCCTTGAAGGGTTGTTTAGTCATCTTTCCCTTGAGACAAGATTCACAAGTCGGTAGGAAGTTAATGTCTGACAGATCAAACATGTCACTCCTAACTAACTTGTTCATCCTACTTAGAGAAATATGACCTAGCCTAGCGTGCCAAAGTTGTGCTGGGTTTAAGCTATCGTATTTCCTTTTAATTGTTGTTGTATGTGTTTCTACATCGCGAGTTGGAACTGGTTTTAATTTTAAGGTGTATAGATCGTTTTCGCGTTCCCCAATACCGATCAAACATTCATTCTTGTAAATATTGCAAATCGAATTAGCAAACATACAAGGATATCCATCACTATCAAGCATAGAAACAGAAATAATGTTCTTTATTAATTCGGGAACAAATAAAACATCTTTCAATAACAACTTAAAATTTGACGATAGAAATAAATAGACATCTCCTATAGCTACTGCAACAACTCTTGCTCCATTGCCCAGCCTCAAGTGGGTCTCACCCTCTCTAAGACGTCGGCTTCTTATCATCATCTATAAATCATTGCAGATATGGGATCCACATCCGGTATCAAGTACCCAAGAAGTCGAATTAAGAGACATATTTATTTCGATATAGAACATACCTTTTGCAGTTCGCAACTTCTCGAGGTACTCCTTGCAGTTACTCCTCCAATGCCCAGGCTTGTGGCAGTGGTGGCAAACATCCTCGGACTTGTTTGGCTTGGAAGTCTTTGCCTTTGGCTTCTTAGTAGGCTTTTCCTCCTTCGCAGGGGCAGAACGTTTCTTACCCTTGCGTCTGGGCCCTTTCTTCGCAGAGGAATAAGAGCCCATAAGGAGGACGGGCTTGTCCTTCTTTATGGTTCCCTCAAACACAACCAGCATGTTAACCACCTCTTCAAGGGTGGCTGCCAGCTTGTTCATGTTGAAGTTGACCACAAAGGGGTCGAATGCAGCGGGTAGTGAGAGGAGAAGCACATCCACAGACAGCTCGTGTGGAAGTGTGATATCAAGGCCCGCCAGCTTTTCAACGAGCCCAATCATACGAACCCCATGCTCGCGGACCGAAGTCCCATCGCGCATGAGGCTCGTCATAAGCTCCTTGACAGCGGTGAACCTCTCATGTCGAGAGTTCTCCCCATACAGTTCCTTGAGATGAAAGAGTATGTCAGCAGCATACTTTGTCTTCTCAAAGCGCCGTTGCATTTCGTTGGACATCGATGCCATCACATAGCATCGAGTCTTAAGCTCGTCGTCCCACCATTGTTGAAGCATAGTCAGCTCCTCAGGGCTGATATCGGCAGGGGCTTCCTTCGGAGGGCTCTTCTCTATCGTATAAAGAAGTTTCTCCAAAGCCAACACAACGATGAGGTTTCGAAGCCAGTCTTGGTAGTTCAGACCGGTGAACTTGTTTCTATCCAGTATAGCAGCAAATGGGTTTTTGATCGAAGACATTTTGTAAGCAGTTATACTGAAAAGAAAACAGACATGCATCACTAACTATATATGAAATAACGCTAAGACATAAAACAAGGTCGTTAAGTTTTATGAATTACCCTCCCACTATTTTAACGATTTCACCATCCTCTAATAAAATCGGGAAAGCAAGTTTCCTTAGTGGGTACACAGAGCCCAATCAAGCGATCATGGTCCCGAATAATATCAGCCAACCATGACCCTTAAAAGGTAGTGTTCAATTGCAACCGGTGCAACCTCCATGTATTTTACCTCACGTCCAGTAAGGGCACAATAATATGACGCCGATTACTATCACGTGTCAAGATGACCCATCAATGTTGAGTCGTGAAGGACGGTCCCCTTAACGTCCCCAATAATTTGAGCCAACGTTAAAGGGAGTTCCAACCGACTCACAACAATTTTCAATGACGTGTACAGCTTTCCGGCATACATAACCCCCTCAATAATATGAGCTGGGCCATGTATGCGGGTAGAATCGGTGTACACCCATTGTTGATGGAAGGTAGGGATAATTTAAACATATTAAAATTCCCTTAGTTTATCGAATAAACTTTTAATCTTGATATTAGTTTTAAATCGTATTTAAAACGAGGGATTTTATTTTTCAAAATTTGGTCTCATGCAATTTTAAAGCATAATTTAAAACATGCGGATTAAACTAACATATATCAAATATATATAACTTTTGGGATGATCGATCGCGAGAGTTATGCGGTCCGTGGATGCCAATCACGGACCTGGGTCCAGTCCTAGGTGAAATGCAATATGCAATGCAATCCTATTACAATTGCTTCCGGTTTTACAGATCTTCGGTCTTCGATATCTTTGATCGTCATGTCCACCGTCTTCACATTGTCCTCCCACTAAATCTAGTAATTTACATTTAAATTGCCATGACAAGTAAGGGATACAATTTAAGGGGTGGGAATGGGCCACAAACAGACCCACTTTAAAATGATAATCAACAATATTTTACAACCGAAATCGCAAAACCTAAAGCATACACCTAACACGTTGGGCACGGCTCTCGATCATCCCAAACATGCAATCAATCTAAATAATATGCATAAATTTAAATAATCAAATTATTTACCCACAAAATCATATTTTAATTACAAAATCGCATTTTATAATAAAAAGCCAACCATGACCGCCAAAAGGTAGAACCCAATTGCAACCGGTGCAACCTCCATGTATTTTACCTCACGTCCAGTAAGGGCCCAATAATATGACGCCGATTACTATCACGTGTCAAGATGACCCATCAATGTTGAGTCGTGAAGGACGGTCCCCTTAACGTCCCCAATAATATGAGCCAACGTTAAAGGGAGTTCCAACCGACTCACAATAGGTGTCAATGACGTGTATAACTTTCCGGCATACATAAACCCCTCAATAATATGAGCCGGGTGTTGGCAAACAATGGCGGATCCGGATCCCGCTTCCCGGGGCGCAGCGGAAATTAAAGTTATTCCCCGAGAAACATTCAATACATTAAAAACAATCAATAAACATTCATAGGGCGTTTATCGAATTGCACCTTTGCTGGCGTCTAGGCGCCTGGCTCCGATCAGTTTCACGAGGAAACCGGCACTTCAAACGGTAGGCGGCGGTAGATCGTCAATCAGGTCCACGACCGGAAACAATCTTCCTCCGTCAATCTGCACTAGAAGATCTGGCGAATTTTAGCACGAATGGATTATCCTCGTCGCGGTGATCGAAACAAGTCCGATCACGCGAAAAACCGGGCGACGGCGGCGGCGGCCGACGGGCGACGACGTGAGGCATGTGGGAGAGGGTGGGCGGCTATGAGAGCTAGGTTGTATCTTGTGTGTGTGTCTCATGGTAGCCCTAGGTCTAATTAAATAAGTGATGGGCTTGAGCCGACCCAATGGACCTGGGGCGGGCCCAGTCCAATATATGAACATTCGGTTCAACCGCATCACCGTGGCTTCATCATAACTTCGATCGACGATCAGATCGGACCGATCGACTCAGTTTTCGAAACTGAATATTATGATGCGAAAACAATTTTTCAGACCACCTAGACCAAAATGACAGTTATGCCCCTCAACTTTGGGAAATCGCAATTTGACCCCTGTTGACTTTTAGGAAGTCGCACTCCCTAAAATCCTCCTCCTATGCTCAACGCATTGAGCTCAGTTTCCGTGCGGGAATCATGAATCCAGTACTTGTGTGACCCTCAATGGTTCAGGGATACAGCTAGCCATGGGCCCACAACCATTGTGGCTCCGAAATCACAAATTCCGACTTGCCCAACGGATCATGGTAAAGCGCCTAGCAACATCGCGCCATGTTCCCCTAGGTATCACTGATAGTGCCTGCAAGAACCAGTTGGTCGTGTTTAGCGTACAGTACGGTCCTTTCTACACATATATCCCGATCAGATCAACGACCATTGGTAAATCGAGAGTCGCTATAGATCCGATAGCTATGCATACATCTTGGAGATCGAATAGTGACATCACGAGTGTTACTAGGCAAACCCATTTATCTAAAACACATCCAGTACTCTGGCCAGAGATTTATACACTATTATCCCCTCAGATAGCATAGGATATCCACGCATGAGAGCGAGCGGTGAATCCTCGACAACGAAGCATCGACTCCTACATGCATCGGGACCTCACCCAATCCCGGCGCCTAATGACCCCAAGTGAGTCGGCAAATGGGTCAAAGTGAGGCGCCTATCATGTAGAGTCTCAATGACGTTTCGAGTAGTGAGGACTAATCAGTACAACCAAAACCTCGGACCTATCCACTCGACAAATGGTAACCCACTTGGAAAGTTCGAACGAGGGTAGTTCGATAGATCACCAGGTCACTATCCATCTGCATGCTCAGAACATCACAATGTTCCCTACCAATGAAACATGGTACTTCACATCGCAGACGCTAGTCTCAAGCTCGGGCGGCCTTATCCTCATTTTGACGGCCCAATCGACTAGGAACGAATTCAGAATGCACAGTGACTATTAGATGTGTTTAATGATAGCCATCATATCCACTATCACATCTAACATACACTATGGTGCATTCTAGGTCTTTATCCAACGCAATTGTTAACATTATATAACATAATGAAAATAAATAATGCCATAAATAAATGCGTATTTCATAAATAAAGATTGTCATATACAAGAGTCTATAAAACCCACACGCCACAAGTTGGCTCGTTGGGCATCTACTCTAACATTTCATAACTGGAAGTATAGCATGTTGCATGATTTACTGTTTTTAGATGGTTCTTCGTACTGAGGTTTGACCTCTTTACTTTTCCCTGTTTTTGGGGCTGCCTTGGTCCGTATTGGATTTGGCAGGTTCTTCAGGTAACCAGGCTGGACAGAGTGGAGCTCCAGCTGGTCGATTCCCTTTCTGATTTGAGTCCCAGTGTTATGTATTTATACTGAGCCAAGGGATGTCCTGTGCCTTTATTTTACTGAGGGGATCTGTAGTTGATTTACTACTTGCTATTTGTACCTGTCGATGGATTGTTTGAGTTTTGAGTTAAAATCGTATTTTGATTATGAACTATTTTGAATGATATGTTGGATCAGGTCCAAATTCGAAAAATTTTTAAGCCCTGATTTTTATTTCTTCCGCCTAAATGTGATTAATTGAGTAATTAATATGTGATTAGTGCACCGGGCTTGACAATTTCTTTGGTGCTAGTCCAGTTGAGCAAGCATGGGAGACAAGAAGCTTCATGGGAAGTAGAAGCGAAGATGTGACAAAAGTTGCCTCATCTGTTTGAGTATGCATCGTATTAAGTCATGTAAGCTATTTGTGTGTTGTTGTCAGCTATGTGGTCATGAACTCTTGGTTAGTAGCTGTTCTATGAGGTTTTAGGGTCGCTGGGTGTTGTACTGTTTTGGATCAAAAATACTGTTTAAATATATCTCAGGAGTTCAGAGGAGGGGGGGGGGGGGTTTGAATGAATTCCTTCGCAAATTTTCCAAAAACACTTTTCAAAAAGATTTTAAAACCTTCGGATGCCTCTGAGCTGAGTTACCAGCTCAGGGGAATCTCAGTATGCTACTATTCTCTCGGATAACAAGAAAATGTGTGGAATGAACTCGATTAAACAGAACAAATACATAACCAACGAAAGTTGTAAAGCAGTAAAGTAAAGGGGACAAGAGATTTGTTTATGAAGTTCGGAGCTTAAACTCCTATGTCTCCCCTTCTTTCTTGAACATGAAGGATTACACTAGAAGATTTGATTACAGCAGCTCCTGTTCTAACCCGATTCGACAGCCCTCAAGCTGCAAGAACTCCTAGAAACACCACGACAGAAATAGATGCGTAATCTGTTTTGCAAATACAACAATTGATTCTAAGCTGTTTAATCTGTCACGCTTTATAGGCACTCTGTTTTTTATTTACAATCAATGCACAATACCAGAGAGTGGTTACAACTTGAATGAGTAACAGTATGTAGCATAAGTTTGTTTGCATAATTATGTGTATCAAAGATGTTTGTAGTTGATTCAAAAGATCGTCTCATCGTTCGTTGATTTCAAAATTCATCCCGTTTTCTGTTCATCATTCTTTATATATAGAGATTTTCATTTCTATCAAACGGCAAAGTATATATTGTACCGGATAGTTGATATTCTTTCCATTTTCAAAGAACTTACCTTTATTTCTTCCATTATCACAGGAAAGGTATCGTTGAGTCCAAAGATAGCATCCGGTAAAATTTTCCAGTAATTAAGCATCCGATTGATTTAATTTGATCTGATAGAATCACGTCAAAAATAGATGACTACGTGTTCTGAGTTGTTTTCTGTAAACGTGATCTGAAATATTGTGAGCTCTGAGCTGTTACGTGAAAACACTGTAGCTGCTCTTGATATCTGATCCAAAGCTGTCTGAGCTGATCTCTTGCTGAAATGTACCATTTCCAGCTCTGATCTGACATGCACTATTACGCTAATCTGGAAACGTTCCTTTGAGATGTTTTGTAAACAGATAACATCAATACTGAACTGCGACTTAGCTCTTCAAGCTCTAATCCGGATTCTTATATTCTCTAAACTGGAAGTTGTTCTTGAGCTCTGAGCTGGTCTCTGTGCTGTTATCGCTCTAAGCTCTTTTCTCCGCTTGTTTAAGCTGTAATCTGTTCTATGTACGAAGCTCATATCTGAATCTTCTCTAAGTTGATTCCTGAACTAAAGCACTGTTCTGATTTCAAAGGTTTGATCTGAACTGTTCTGAAACTCTCTGATCTGCTCTGATTGCCCTGAGTTGAAAAGTGATGCTCTAAGATGATCTGCTTGGTATGAACTGAATCGGAAATCTCTAGGATGATCGTAATGCTCTAAGTTGAAATCCGAAGTTCTGATTTGTTCGTTTTTTCTAAGCTGATCTGCATCATCCTGATCTGAGTAGCTACGCTGCACACTGTTCTACTTTCTCTAAGCTAATATTCATTGCCGTAAACTATTTGACATACTATGAGCTGATATACATCGTTCTGATTTGATCTGCCCACTCTTAGCTGATCAACACGCTCTGAGCTGGTCTGCGATGTCCTAAGTTATTCTGCTTCTTACGGCTGTAAGATGTTCGGTTTCTTGTCTTTTTTATCACCAAAACTCAAACTTTATTTCAAAAATTTTCCTCTTTTTGGTGATGACAAAACTTAGCAGCAAAAATTCTCTTTTATAATCAACGTAAGTACAAGAACTGAAATCCTTCTCAAAATAACTTCCTAAAAACTAAAAACAACGACTCAAAACCATCTGCGCTAGCCACTGCTGTCTTTATATCTGTCACCACTGTTACTTTCACCTTTTATGCTGCTGTTGCTACCACCTTCCCCTTTTTTGACATCACCCGCTCTCTTAAGATGTGCAAAAACTTATGCAAGTTGAGAGCTGAGGGAGGCGGGTCTCAAATTTACGTCAGACGAAGAATTCCGTACCTAGTCAAGTTTCAACAGCCTTGTCGATGTAAGTTCTGAAGCGAGTTCAGCTAGGTATCTGTCATGGTCCTTTATCAATTGCAGATAATGTCTTCGTTATGCAATTATCAGCGAACATTGTGACTTATGTGCATATGAAATGCTGAGTTCGAGAGACGCCATACGCTGATTGAGTGTTGATTGGAAAGAATTGAACAGCTCTTGAGATTTCAGCCTCTCAAGACTGAGATTGTGAAATAGGTCTCTGAGCTGAGCAGCTGTCTGGTTATGGCCAGAGTCTTCCTCGAAAAATCAACAACAACGGTCAACACGCAGCGACAATCAAAAACTTTAAAATATGCAATGTATGGTTGCTTGCCATTCCAGATATCATACGGTGTATTTTGTTGCTTCTTTTTAATCATTGATCTGTTCTGTGTATAGCATGCATTGTTCACCGCTTCATCCCAAACATTTTGAGAAATACCGGAATTAGCAAGCATAGTTCTTGTAGCTTCTTTTAAAGTACGATTACGGCGCTCAGCGAGCCCGTTCTGCTGAGAATATCTAGCCGTAGACAACTCATGCCTGATTCCTTTGTGTTCAAGATAGGAGGATAAAGTTTTATTTTAAAAAATCAGTACCACGATCACTCTAATCCGATCAATAGAAGAATATTTTTCATTTTTTGGAGACGGTTTAAAATCTTGATCAGCTGGTCTGCGGTCTGGTCCTTTGATTTTAAAAATATTACCCAGGTAAACCTGGAGTGATCATCAACAATCACAAGGGTATACTTCGTTCCCCCTAAGCTGGATATCTGGATAGGACCAAATAGGTCCATGTGCAACAGCTCCAAGATCCGGGAAGAAGAGTTACAACCCTTGTTCTTAAAACTGGATCGGACTTGCTTTCCAAGCTGACAGGCTGAACACAATTTATCTTTTGTAAAATCAATCTTGGGCAAACCGGTGACCAAATCCTGCTTACACAGACTGCTATGGTTTTAAATTTTGTATGATTCAAGCGTCTATGCCACAACCATGATTTAGATTAATGTGCAACCAAACAAGTAGGTTCAGTCACCAGCTGTTCTGACCAGTTCACTTTATAATTATTGCCTGATCTGTGTCCTGTTAGGACGATCATACCAGCTGGAATCTGGACTGTGCATGTGTGTTTGTGAAAATTAAATACATACTCATGATCACATAATTGACTAATTCTTATCAGATTATAGCACAGATTCTCAACAAATAGCACGTCATTTATAACTATGTTACCATGGACATCTTACCCTTGCCCATAGTTTCACCTGTTGAGTTGCCGAAGAAAATCTTTGGTCTTCTAGAGTATTTGATGTCCGATAAGAGCTTGTAATTCCCAGTCATATGTCTGGAACAACCACTGTCCAGATGCCATTCAGACTTATTGAATTCCTTCAATCAGAAAACAAATTTTGTACCCAATTTCACTTGGGTCCAGATTGGATTAACCCTTTTGGGACCCATACTTGAATTAACTTGACAGTCCCGTGTATGTGTCCACTAGGGTGCGTGTGTGATCTGTTGAACCCTGTTTTTGTACTTTGACCATCCAGATCACGTTTGAGCTGGTATGCTCTGTTCTGCTTCCTTAACTTTACCGAACTACGCCTTTGCTGGTGTAGATAAGATGACTGTGAACCAGCTCTTGCTCGGTCCTTTCCTAATCTGTTCTTTAGCCATCTAGCTTAGTGTTCTCAGGATCAGCATAACCTATACCAGACTTTCCCTTCTGGTTCAGCTTAGACATAATCTGGTTATCATAGTTAGCCGATTCACGTGTGTCATATATCATAATGGCTTTGACAAAACTCATTATTCTGAGCTTCTCATCTTTCAGATATGATTGAGTACTGTATCACTAGAGCTGCTCTTGCCAGAGCTGAAGCCCAGTCCAGTTCCATCATTAAATGGCTTATGGACTTCATGCAGCTTTTCTAATGAAATAGAAGATTTTGTCCAAGAGCTCATCACCATATTTAGTCTATTATTTTCAGACGTGAGCTCATTAGTCTTGGATCTCAAATATTCATTCTCTGGTTTCAACTTACTTATTTCAGTCTTTAGACTATCTGAATCTTCAACCTGTAAACAGCTTGCGTCATCTGATTTGTCTTTCAGACACTCGTTTTCAGCTTTGACATCCTTGAATGTCTGAGACAGCTTCTTTTACTCATGGACCATTTCGTTAGGTGCATTAACAATGTCTTCTCGTGTAAACATACTTTTAGATAAATAAAATACCTCGTCAGTGTCATAGCCATCAGACACTGCACATCTTCTTCACCGTCACTTGATGAACTACTTGAAGTGCTCTCATCGGAATCAAAATCAGCCCAATTGAATTTTCTTTCTTCTGCTACAAGCACTTTGTGATCCCGCCTTTTGATGTATGGTTTCTAATCAGTGCGGTGCCGTCTATGATATGGAGTTATCTTACCATCCTGTTTTGATTTTGTGCAGTCCACTGCAAAATTTCCAGGCCTGCAACATTCAAAACATTTCATATGATCAGTAGTATTCTGTTCAGATTATGTGGTTTAATTGAAAAGATGGTGATTGAGTTCTTCTCATGAATTTCCAAACTTCTTAACGAAGAGATACATAGCATCGGTGCTGATCTGCTCAGCTGTCTTCTATGGCTTCTCTTCTGCTAAATGCTTGAGTAGGCTGGGACGTGGAAGGTCCTTATTCTGATCTGGTCTCCAATTCAAATTCATAGGCCTTCAGGTTTGCAAACAGATCATGGAGTTCCAGTTTGTTGAGGTCCTTCGATTCCATCATTGCCGTAGTCTTCACATCCCACTCCTTGGGAAGAGCTCTCATTACTTTCTGCGCAAATTCTCTGTTGATGTATTCTTTGCCTAATATGGTCATCTCTATCACTACAGAGATGAATCTTTCATCGAACTTATTCATTGTTTCACCAGATTTCATCTTCATGGACTCAAATTTCTGTAGGGCCATAGTGAGCTTGTTTTCTTTGGTTTCCTCATTTCCCTCATAGATCTGGATCATCTTCTCCCAAATTTCTTTGGTCGTGACACAAATCATATTTTTACTGAACATATTTTTGTCCAAAGTCATGTAAAGTCACTGTCCAAGTTAGCTTTCTTTTTATCTTCCGACGTCCATTCCATTCTAGACTTTTTAACCCATTGTGCTGCAACGGAGGAGATGGCCATAGAAGTGTTTGGCTTCATAATCTTTATGGGACCATCTATGATAACGAACCACATATCGTCATCTTGCTCCACCAGGTGAGATTGCATCCTGATCTTCCAGACGTCGTATTCCTCCTTCCTTAGAAAACATAGGGATTTTATTGTGAGAGATCGACATAATTAATAATTCAGATAGACAAAATTTGTTCAGATACTGAGATAACCATGCTCTGATACCATTTTTTGGATCGAAAATATAGTTTAAGTATAGATTAGGAGTTCAGAAGGGTGGGGTGGTTAAATGAACTCCTTCACAAATTTTCTGAAAACTCTTTTAAAAAAGATTTTAAAACCTTCGGCTACCTCTAAGCTGAGTTACTAGCTTAGGGGAATCTCAGTATGTTGTTGTTCTCTCGGGTAACAAGAAAATGTGCGGAATGAACCCGATTAAACAGTGAACAAATACATAACCAACGAAACATGTAAAGTAGTAAAGTCAAGGGGACAAACGATTTGTTTATGGAAATTCAAATCTTAAACTCCTACGTCTCCCATTCTTCCTTGAACAGGAAGGATTCCACTAGAAGATTTTATTAGAATAGCTCCTGCTCTAACCCGATCCGACGCCCGCAAGCTGCAAGACTCCTAGCAACACCACGACAGAAACAGATGCGTAATTAATCTGTTCTGCAAATACAACAACAACTTCTAAGATGTTTAAGCTTTCACGCTTTCTAGGCACTCTGTTTTTTTATTTACAATCAATACGCAATACCACAGAGTGGTTACAACTTGAGTGAATAAATGTAAAGCTTTTGAGTGTAGGTTGTAACGAAGGTGAAGATGGATAGTGAGATTTTGAGCGACGTGAATTCTACAGCATAATAGTATGTAGCATAAGTTTGTTTGCAGAATTCTGTGTATCAAAGATGTTCGTAGTTGATTCTAAAGATCGTCTCGTCGTTCGTTTATTTCAGAATTCGTCCCGTTATTCTGTTCATCGTTCTTGTATATATAGAGATTTTAATCTCTATCAAATGGAAAAGTATATGTTGTACCGGCTAGTTGATATTCTTTCCATTTTCAAAGAACTTTCCTTTCTTTCTTCCATAATCACAGGAAAGTTACCGTTGAGTCCAAATATAGCATCCGGTAAACTTTTCCAGTAATTAATCATCCAATTGATTTAAGTTGATCTGATAGAATCACGTCCAAAATTTATGTCTGCGTGTTCTGAGCTGTTTTCAGTAAACGTGATCTGAAAGCTTGTGAGCTTTGAGCTGTTATGTGAAAACACTGTATTCCGCTCTTGAGATCTAATCCAAAGCTGTCTGAGCTGATCTCTTGCTGAACTGTACCATTTCCAGCTCTATTCTGATATACAGTCACGTCCAAAATTTATGTCTGCGTGTTCTGAGCTGTTTTCAGTAAACGTGATCTGAAAGCTTGTGAGCTTTGAGCTGTTATGTGAAAACACTGTATTCCGCTCTTGAGATCTAATCCAAAGCTGTCTGAGCTGATCTCTTGCTGAACTGTACCATTTCCAGCTCTATTCTGATATACAGTATTACGCTGATCTGGAAACATTCCTTTGAGATGTTCTGTAAACTGATAACATAAATACTGAACTGTGACTTAGCTCTTCAAGCTATGATCTGGATTCTTATATGCTCTAAAATAAAAGCTGTTCTCGAGCTCTGAGCTGGTCTCTCTGCTGTTATCGCTCTAAGATGTTTTCTCCGCTTGTTTAAGCTGTAAGCTGTTCTATGTACGAAGCTCCTATCTGAATCTTATTTGAGTTGATTCCTGAACTAAAGCACTGTTCTGATTTCGAAGCTTCGATCTGAACTGCTCTGAAACACTCTGATCTGCTCTACTTTCCCTGACCTGAAAAGTGATGCTCTAAGCTGATCTTATTGTTATGAACTGAATTGGGACTCTCTAAGATGATCATCATGCTCTAAGATGAAATCCGACGTTCTGAGATGTTTGATATTTTCTAAGCTGATCTGCATCATCCTGATCTGAGTAGCTATGTTGTACACTGTTCTACTTTATCTGAGATGATATGCATTGCCGTAAACTGTTTGACATACTCTGAGATGATATACATCGTTCTGATCTGATCTACCCACTCTTAGCTGATCAACATGCTCTGAGCTGGTCTGCGACGTCCTAAGCTGTTTTGCATCTTACGGTTGTAAGCTGTTCAATTTATTGTCTTTGTTATCACCAAACCTCAAATTTTATTTCTAACATACTGTTTCGTTCAGCTTTGGTTCTTAGTTTGGGTTCTGTAGTTTGTTTCTTGATTTCAAGGACGGAATCTTTTTTTAGTGGGGGAGAAATGTGAGATCTAGAAGATTAACGGCCTATTTAGGGAGATTAATCGGGTTTAGCATGGATCAAATCAGACGCGAGCTGATCTAGGTGGAATGGTTCTGAGCTGAACTGCTTCATTGGGTGTAAATCGGCCTTTCGATTGTGAGCTATTTTTGGGAAAACAACATAGAAGCGATCAGCTCTGGGGATTTTTTGTATTAGTGTAAGTTGTTAGAAGCTGGATCGTGAGCTGGATTCATCTTGGGGATGTTTTGGGTGCCTCAAGCTGAGATTTAAGATCGCGCGTGTTGTGTTCCGCTAGTTAGTGGAAATCAGCTTAGGTGTAAGCTGGTACAAGCGTTCTATTTATGAGAGTTGTTTGTTGTTTCAGCTTTGAAGAGAATTGATCGGGGGGTCAGGACGAGAACTGTTTGGAATACGTAATCTGGTCTGTTGGTGCGATCTTTACAGCTAGATGTGCATCATGAGCTAAGTTGATCGTCACAAGCTGAGTTGACCTTCGTGAGCTGGGTTGACCATCACGAGCTGGTCAGAGTACGTGCAGTGAGATCTACGTGAGCGAGAATTGTGCTGTGCGCGAAAGTTGTTTAGTGTGCGAGATCTAAATCGCTTGCGAGAGCTGATCTGTGAGCCTGATATGAGTAGCGAGCGTGATCTGTCCTGCGATCATGTTCTGGTTGTGAGCATGATATGTTGTGTATACCAGCTGTCTGAGTGAGCATGATGTGCAGCGTGTCTAATCTGGTATCAGCTTTGAGCCCTGAGATGGTCGGGGGCTACTGTAGATCAGATCGCGGGGACTTGAGTTTATATATATTGATCTTGACCAAGTGTTAGCAACTAGTTTCCAACACCTAGAATAGTTTACTTCTCTCAAGAGCTCGAAACATTATCCTATCACGAAACCTTTATTACTGTTCACCGAACCCTACCTTCTCCGCTTGCCGGCGATAGACGTTTCAGCTTAGAGCAAGGCTGGTATCATTGGATTACACTCTTTAAGCTCGTCCTTTTCTATACCATTCGTGGAGCTGTTGGTTGGCTGTATGAGTGAGCGCGATGATAGTCGAGGCTCACGACATTTCGAAATTTCCGATGAGTTGGTAATCGGGTTCAGGTAATGCCTTCGTGTAATCGTTAGTTCTTGTTCTTAGCTTCGTTTAGAACCAGTTATCATATTTGGGTTGTAAGTCCGAGCTGTTCTAAGCTGGTAGCTCCCTATTTAGTTTTTTATCGTAGTCCGTTCCGAGCTGATTTAGTATAGTTGAGCAGGTTGTAGTTTTGTGGTCGTTGAGTGACTCTGTTGAGTTTTCTCCTCGAGAGCTGGGAAGCAGTAGACGTCTGGCCAGAGCTGTTGGTTTCAGAGTTCATGAGCTGTCTGTGTTGGTGTTCTGTCCTTCTCGTAAGCTGTTTGAGTTACTGTTGAGTAGGAATTGAGGTACGGATTGAAGCTGGTAAGTTACAGCTTTCGTAGAGTATGTGTATGCGCTTTGTGATGTTACGTGCTATGTAATTTGAATCGTACCTGCTGCCTTGTTTTGCATTGAGAATGTCATAGCATTATTGCATACTGCATATCATAATGGGCCTTGTGATCTGTTGTTAGCCGTGATTTGTTGCTCTGTTGAGTTCTACTCTGGTGAGTTGGTGTCAGGTTACACACTCACGATGGAGTGCACTGAAGATGCAACGAATCGCTCTCGCCCCTTCAGCTACGGTGGCCTGGAATGATGGTGGCGGGTGCTTGCAATACACTTGGAATTCCGTGTGGCCGCTCGGGTAGCGCTCGTCTTCGTGTCGATGATGAGCCACACCTATTTTCCGTTGGTTGGCCGGGTAGCGCCCAAATCCCCGATGATGTTTCCATAGATTGTTTGTGACTGTTCATTTGGCTTTCGGTTTGTTACCCGATGTTTTGCTACCGGACATGCATTTGCATAGCATGTTGCATATATCATACATACTATGATTTTTGTATTACGGTGTTCTCCGTAATATATATATATAAATATATATATATATATATATATATATATATCATTGAGTTGGGTACTGGGGAGTTCCCCGTGTTGTTGTTATTTCAGATTAGATGTAGTATTTTCGGGATACTTGTATTTGTTGACTGATTTCTGCAGCGTGCTTGTTGTATTGGTTTTTAGTATAGAACCTTTATTCTGAGTATTGGTGTATTTTCAAGTTACACATCTCGTTCAGGCAAAAAAGAAAAATTTTAACCGCTTTTAAGCTTTCGTAATTTATTGATTAATTGCGTGCTTACTTCTCTGATTAAGAGCACCGGGCCTGACAGGTGCAACAGTGGTTCAACCTCCTTCGGTCTGGAGTATTAAGAGTTTCCAGGACTTCAGCCAGGCATTCCTCCACCAGTTCTCCAGCAAAAAGAAGCAACGAATGACAAAGTTGAACCTCTTCAACATAAAACATAAGGAGCAAGAAATCCTTTGAGAATACATCCGACGTTTTAATAGAACTATCATTGAGGTGCCAGCCGCCACCCCAGATCTGCTGATTGGAACGTTTACCTAGGACTATGGGGAGGTCACTTTCAGATCCTTGGTCAAGAAACCTCCGAGGATGTTTGATGAGCTCTTGACCAAGGCAGAGAAGTATGTCAATGTGGAAGGTGCAACCACACGGAGAAACGAGCAGAAGACCCCCTCTATACCCAGCCGAGAATTCTGGGTTGAGAGGGCACACCCCAGACCACCACGACAAGAAACCCCTTTGTTGTTGGGGCAGTTTGCTGCCTGGACGCCTTTGCAGGTGAGAAAGATCCGAGCCTTGGAGATCTTCAAGGAAAGGAATGTAGTACAAAGACCTCGATTAAGTGATGGAGGCCCGAGGAATCCCAAATCCGACAAGTTATGCGACTTTCACAAGGATTATGGTCACACTACTTCGGAATGACGGCATTTGGATCAGGAGTTGGAGAGCATCATCCAAACAATCAGGACTTCCGAGATATGCTGGTCGGGGATAGATCACCACGATTTGAGAAGAGGCCTCGGGGTGAATGAGACTAGCCACAAGACAAGAGGGCTCATGGCCGGGATAGGACCAATCGTATCTTGAACCAGAAACCCCCCACCCCAAACCCCCACCCCCCTCGGAGAGAGCAGCATTTGCCTCAAACCCGAGGGTCTACTCATATGATATCAGGAGGACCCACGAATGAGGACTTCAATCGTGCAAGGAAGGCTAGACGTCGATGCATGGAGAATATGGAGGTGGATAAAAAGTACTCAGGCCCCACCATCTTATTCAGTCCCGAGAACTTGCAAGGAGGGTCCAACACGCATAATGATGCTCTCATGATCAGAGCCATGATCGCTAATTATCAGGTGGATCGTGTCTTTGTCGATTCCGATAGTTTGGTCAATGTTCTTTTCAAGGGGGCCATTGATCAGATGGACTTAGGAGAATATCGCATGGAGCCAGTACAAACCCCTCTGTTCGGTTTCACTGGTCACTCCCTACAGCCGATAGGATTCGTCCATCTACCCATTTCATATGGGTCAGGAAGAGTTAGGAATACCAAGGTAATTGAATTCACAGTGGTAGACATGCCTTCTTCCTAAAATGTGATCTTATGAAGACCAGCCATGGCTGCTTTCATAGCCGTAGCCTCAGCCTTGCACCAAAGATCAAGTTCCCTGTGGGGGATCGCAAAGTATCCAAGAGGTGTTATGTGTAGGAAGTGAGGGTTGAGCAGAAAGCGGTCAAGGCCCAACTACATAGCCATCTGAATTCTCAGGGAGGTGAGCGTATTAACATGATTGAGGAGACTTCCAGCTGATGACCGAGGAGTAGGAAGAAGAAGTCTTTCGTGTCCCCCCGCCTGGGGTTGTGAAGGTCATCCGAATGCTCCTTGATACTGTCAAACCTCAGATCATCCAATGACTAGAGAGATACAGGGATGTATTTGCCTGGTCCCCCATCCGACCTCAAACGGGTGCGACGAGAGGTCTTGGAGCATAGTTTGAACGTTTCCCCAAAATATCGACCTGTCATTCAAAAGAGAAGGAATTTTGAACCAGAGAAGGATATGATGATCAGGAACCAGGTCGAGGAGTTGCTGCAGGCTGGAGATATAAGGGAGGTGCACTTCCCTGCCTAGTTGTCCAAGGTGGTACTGGTGCCAAAAGCAACAGGGAAATGGCACATGTGCGTAGATTTCCGAGACTTGAACAAGGATTGCCCTAAAGACTGCTATCCAATCCCTAGGATAGATCAGCTCATCTATTCCACTACCGACCATGAATTACTCTGCTTTCTGGACGCCTATCAAGGATATCATCAGGTCCCTTTGGCCGAGGAAGATCGAAGCAAGATCAGCTTCGTCACGGAATATGGGACATTCTGCTATGTCTTTGTGCCCTTTGGTTTAAATAACACGGGTGCAACGTGCCAAAGGTGACAAGGTGTCCAGGAAGCATATTGGAAGAAACATCGAGGTCTACGTAGATGATATTCTGGTAAAATCACGGGCGGAGAATCACTTCATATCTGACAACGAGGAAACATTTTGCACACTACGAGATTATCGGGTCAAACTGAACCCTAGAAAATGCATCTTCAGGGCTATGACGGGGAAGTTCCTGGGGTATATGGTCACTTTTCGAGGGATTGAGGCTAATCCCCAGAAGGTACAAGCCCTGGCCTCTATGTGCTCAGCTCGCGACGTCAAAGAAGTCCAGAGGTTAACAGGGATGATAGCCGCTCTGTCCCAATTCATCTCCCGATCCATGGATCGGAGCCTCCCTTTCTTTAAGATACTATGCAAAGCTGAAGAATTTTGAATGGAATGAGCACAGCGAGAAAGCCTTCTAGGAGTTAAAAGAATATTTGAAAGAGTTGCCGGTGCTTAATAAACCTGATATCGGAGAACAACTGTTCGTATACCTCATCGTGACTGCACAAGCTGCTAGCTCGGTTCTTTTCTAAGGGGAAGTATAGGCTAACCAAACCATTTATTTACACTTTGAAGGGGACGAAGTGAACTAACACCACACAGGAAAAATTAGCCCTGGCTTTGGTCATTACATCTCGGCGGCCGAGGCCCTACTTTCTCTCCCATCCTATTATGGTGTTGACAAACAGTGCCCTGGGATTGATTGTCATGCATCCCGATGCCTCAGAGATATTGGCAAAGTGGGTTACAAAGATCAGTGAACATGGAATCCAATTCAAACCTTGGAAAGCCATCAAATCACAGGCCTTAGCTGACTTTCTGGCAGAGACTACACACCTCGAGCAAGAGGAGCGGTGTAAGATCTATGTGGATGAATACTCTTGCTCATCCAGAAGTGGTGCGGGTGGTTATGGTGTCTCTGGGGCGAAGAGAAGACGAGCATGGCATTGACCCTAGATTTTAAAGCCTCCAATAATGAAGCAGAATATGATGCCCTGCTCGTTGGGCTGCGAGCTGCTAAGAACATGGAGATAGCTCGAGTTTTTCTATAATCGGATTCCCAGTTGCTGATTCAGCAGTGCAATGGGAAGTTCAAGATGAAAAATGAAAATATGGTTAAATATGCGGAAGCCGTGAGCAAAATGACTGAGAATTCTCCGAACTCATTCTTAAGCAGATACTCGAGAGGATAATGTAAGGCATACAGGCTCGCATGGATGGCTAGTCCTCTTATCCCCTCCTCGGGACGAGAAGTGCAGGGGCAAGAACTAATTTCATATCAAGTTAGGCAGGGCTCTGAAAGTATACCTAATTCATATTGGTGACATAACCGCTATGAATACATCATCCACAAATCGTGCCTGAAGAACCTCGATGAGCTTGTGATTTCAAACGCCGAGATCTTAACTTTGTGTTACTAAATGATACACTATACAAAAGATCTCTCTCACAACCGCTCTTGAAGTGCTTGTGTTAAGATAAAATTTATAAGTTTTGGTGATAACATAATAAGACTGAAAAATGATCTTAAGTATTCGCAGAAAACAAGAGTAGGGAACTCTTCAGATCTCTTGATGTCATGCTATTAAGTTGAAGTTTCTAAGATTCGAGAGTTCTGAGTTCAGCATTGACATCTGAGTTGACCTTCCGGGAAGTATTCAGAACTGAGCAGAGTTAAGCATTCAGAGATTCAAATTTCTGTTATCGGGTTGATGCTTTCGAATCATATTTGGTTATTTAGATCAGTTGAGTATTCGGGTCAGTTAATTCAGATAGGGACAGTTGTGCAGACTTGAGGTCTTTCAAACTTTATTCAGAAGTTATAGTAAGAGATCTGTTGTTAGAGCAAAGTGTATTCAGACTTGATTCAGAGGCTTTAGTAACAGATTGTGGTATATTGACTCAAGTGGTATTATTCAGATTTGAGAGTATCAAATATAAACAGATTCTACACAAGTTACTCAGATCTCAGTATTTCATAAGTTGTTACAGAATGCTCAGTGAATATCAGATTCGAGGACAATTCAGATTTGAGTACAGTACCCTTGCAGATTCTCTAAGCATTCAGATATGACAAAATTACAAGCATACTCAAGTGTGAGCTTTGATTCTCTTCAGAAGTTATCAAAGAATTATTTAAAGAGAATAAACGGACAAAGTTTATATCGTATAAAAGGCTGGAATTAAGGAGACAAGATCAGAGCTATTTTGGGTAAAATTGCACAGTGTGCAGAATTCTTGATACGATAATTACCCGCTTTGGAATATAAGTCAATTTAGCCCTGATGAGCGCATTTTACCTTTTGCTTGGCATTAATGGAGAACTAAATTCTATGATTCGATGAAGATATGCAAAAGTGATTGTCTCTACTGGCTACATATAATGACCGTTGAAGACAAAGAGTATAAAAGGCTGAAGAATTAAAATGAAGAAGCCTTCTGCGTCTTCTGCTCCTATACGCTATCAGTGATTCACAACATTCACTATTTGTCATTAAAAAAGTTTGCAAATACTCACTGGAACATTTCATTGCAAAAATATTCTATGTCCAGTATTACAACTCGAAGAACGGTCAAGTTTATCCTTCATAGTTTTAACCTTCGAGTTATCTTCTGGTTTACATTAGTAAACAGTACTTGTTGATAGAAGAACCAGAAGATCTACAGTACTCAATAGCATCGTATTTCATTGTAATATTTATCTTTGAGTCTGTAAAAGACTTGCTGTGTGAAGCAGTCTTGAAAATCACCTATGTCCAGTATTACAACTCGAAGAACGGTCAAGTTTATCCTTCATAGTTTTAACCTTCGAGTTATCTTCTGGTTTACATTAGTAAACAGTACTTGTTGATAGAAGAACCAGAAGATCTACAGTACTCAATAGCATCGTATTTCATTGTAATATTTATCTTTGAGTCTGTAAAAGACTTGCTGTGTGAAGCAGTCTTGAAAATCACATTGATTGTACTAAGCAGTCGTATCTGCTTGTAGTTGAAGTTGCTAGGAGTTCATCTTGAGCGAGGCTCGGTGACTGGGTGTAGACAGAAGCTGTGTGCATCAAATTTCTTCTAGTGGAACCTTCCTACAAAGGAAGAAGGGGAGACGTAGGATTTGATATCCGAACTTCCAAAAACAAACTCTGAACCTTGCACTTTTATTTTACAGTATCGCACTTACATTTATACTGTTCACTGGTTGATCGACTTTTTTCCGCACATATATTGTTAGTCGAGAAATCAGATTTCGAACTGAGATACCTCAGATCTGAGTTAAGCAAGGCGCTTGTAAAATTTATTTTAAAGGTTTCGAAAATTTAAAATACTAAGAGTTCATTCAACACCCCCCCCCCCCTTCTGAACTCTTAAGGCTGTTTTCGATCGATATTGATCCTATCAGCTTGGGTCCTGAGGAAGCCAGGTACGTGCTAAGGGAAATCCATGAAGGGTGCTGCGAGAATCACCTCGGAAACATAGCTCTGGATAGGAAAGCTCTCCTTGCAGGTTTCTTCTGGCCCACTATGCAGTAGGATGTCTCGGCTCTTGTTCGGTCTTTTCACGACTGCCAAAAGCACACAAATTTACAGAGACAGTCCGTCGAGCTCCTGAAAACTCTCCTCATGTTCATTCGATCAATGGGGTATGGACATAGAAGATCTTTTTCCCCCAGCAGTAGGGCAAAGAAAATTTTTGTGGTTGCAGTAGACTACTTCTCCAAATGGGTAGAATCCGAGCCCTTGGAAAAAATATCAGAGGTCAAGGTGTTATAGTTCTTGTGTAAAAACATCATTTGCTGCTTAGGGATACCTTGAATACTTATATCAGATAATGGGAGGCAATTCTGCGGGACAAAGATTCGGGCGTGGTGTCAAGAGATGAAGATCGAGCAAGTATTCATTTCATTGTACCCTCAGAGTAATGGGCAAGTAGGAGTTACCAATCGGTCCATTGTTCAAGCTCTCAAAGCACAACTAGAATCGTCCAGAGGGAAATGGGTTGATAAACTATCCAATGTACTATGGGTTCACCGAACTACGACTCGGGCAGGCATTGGAGAAACGCCCTACTTCATGGTCTATGGAGCCAAAGTCCTGTTGCCCGCAGAAATCGGCCAAGATAGCCTCATGGTTATAGAATATGCTAAGGACAATGATGAAATCCAAAACCTCGAGCTGGATCATCTGGAAAATAGAAGAGCTCGGGCTGCAGCATGACTTTCAGCTTATCAAAGGAGGATGGCCCAGCCTTATAACAAAAGAGTTTGGACCCGCATGTATGAGCTATGAGATCTGGTTTTGAGGAGGATTCAACACCAAGGAGAAACAGGAAAGCTCGATCCTAAATATGAAGGGCCATTCAAGATTGTTGACAAAGCAGGCATCGTCGCTTATCGTCTGGATGCATCAGGAAAGAGAATTCGAAGACCATGGAATATTATCCATGTTCGAAAATATTTTGCTTAACTCTTTTCTTGTAAAAAGCTTATTCATTAATGGAAACTTATTTTTTCAAGAAATTTTGGCAACACCTCGGGTAATCGATGTTAGGATAAAATTTATAGTTTTGGTGATAACAAAAAGTCAAGTTATATTTGGACTTTCGGACGTTGATTGAGTATCCAGACGACATGTGTATTCAGATGATGAGTTACGGGGTTTCAGTAGTTGGTCTTCATTCAGTCGATGGGTTATTCAGACGCAAGGTATTTCTCTTAGTTGAATTTTCAGTCGACAGGCTATCCAGACGAGAGCTACAATAAACCAGTCGTTGGGTAATTCAGATGCTAGCTACAATGAGTTGCATATTCAGATGTTAGCTACAGTGAAGAAATTTCAGACGCAGGGTATATTGATTCAGACATGAGTTTATACAATCAGACGCAAGCTACAGTGGATCATGTATCCAGTCGCAAGCTACAGTGTCTTGTGAAATCAGTCGCAAGCTACAGTAAAGATTCAGTCATTGTTGTGATATGAGACGCAGTCATTCTGACGTTGGAGTGTTTATTGATGAAGAGCAAAACTACGTCGTTTAGATAAGTTAAAACGACAGCGTTTAGCTCAATCCTAAAAATCAGACGATGAGTTTTTGAAAGGATTCAGACGTTGGTATATCACAAGTATTAAAGCTTCCAGTCGTTGCGTTTTCTCAAGTACTTTAAAACTAGAAGATCTTAAACAACGATGAAGGAATTTCAGGCGCAAGCGTTAAAAAGATTCAAATACTCAAATTGGAAAAGATCAACAGAATCGTACAATTGCCTGGAATTTAGGAGACATCATCGCTACTATTTTGGGTAAATAGTACATATTTACAAAGGTTGTTACACGGTTATTGCACGAATATGGAAGGCGAAAAATTTGCTCTGACATGTGCAATTTACCTTGTAGTGGAGCAGAGTATACGGTTACAAGATTATCAGAATTTCAAAAAGGATTTTGTTTCCTTAGCTATTCAAATGACCGTTGAGCGAAGACTACAAATACCAGCAGTTTGAATTGAAGAAGAATACTCCGATCTCACTATTTGCTGAAACTCTGCCAAATTGCTTTCTGAGCTATCTCACATATTGAAGTTATTCTCAAAGCTCAAAGATTCGAAGAACACAACCGTTGCTATTCATTGATATACCTTCGAGTCTATCTTCTGGTTACATTTCTGTAATCGAGTTTCATTGTTGAAACCAGAAGATTTTACAGTCTAACATATAGTGCATTTCACTGTTATATCTTTGATTGAGTCTGTAACAAACGCGCTATCAAAAGCCGTTTGAAAATTATACAAGTGTTGTAAAACAGCAGCTGCGACTGCTTCGTGGAGTTAGTGGTGCTAGGAGTTCATACAAGTGAGGCTTGTGTGATCGGGTGTGTGCAGAAGGCCTGTACAAATCAAATCTTCTAGTGAAACCTTCCTGTAAAGGAAGAAGGGGAGACGTAGGATATTTATATCCGAACTTCCACAAACAAACTCTGAACCCTTACTCTTACATTACGCATTTATTAATTGTGTTATCTGTTCACAAAATAATCGGCCTTTTTCCGCACATATTTTGTTGGCCGAAAGATTTGATTAAACTGAGATCCTTAAATCTTGTAACTAAGATTTAAGTTAAGCAGCGCTTGTAAAACTTTTAAAAGGTTTCGAAAAATTTAAAATACCAAGAGTTCATTCAACCCCCCCCCCCCTTCTAAACTCTTGCAGCTGTTTCGAACCACATTGATCGTATTTTGGGACTATAAATTGGTATCAGAGCCTGTGTATCTCAATATTGAACAGTTGTCTTTTGTGCTTTATCTCATATATTAAAATGACTTCTCACAACAAGATTCCTATGTTTTCTAGAGAAGATTATGACGATTGGAAGATACGCATGCAAGCGCATCTGGCTGCTCTAGATGATGAAATGTGGGTGGTCCTCACTGAAGGGCCGCTGAAGATTATGAAGCCTAATCTAGCTTTTGCTATATCCAATGGCAAGCCTCAATTCCTTGAGAAGGCCAGACATGAGTATACAAGTGAAGACAAAAAGAAAGCCAACTTGGATAATGTGGCCAGGGATATCCTTTACAAGACGGTGGACAAGGACAAAAACATGTTCAGCAAAATCAAAACCTGCACCACAGCTAACGACATTTGGGAAAAGCTGACTCAAATCTGTGAGGGAAGTGACGAGACGAAGGAGAACAAGCTGACGGTTGCTCAGCAGAAGTATGAGTCCATCAAAATGAAGGATGGAGAAACAATGACAGAGTTTGATGAGCGATTCAGCGCCGTGGTGATTGAATTAAACAGTCTGGGCAAAGAATACAGCAACAGAGAGTTGGCGCTGAAGGTGATGAGAGTGTTGCCCAGAGAGTGGAACGTGAAGACAATGGCGATGAGGGAATCAAAGGACTTGAACCAGCTAGAACTTCACGATCTATTTTCCAACCTCAAAGCTTATGAGTTCGAGTTGGAAACAAGAGCAGAAGCTGGTCCATCTACCTCTCAGCCGACGAAAGCATTGGTAGCGACTACTACTGAACAGTGCTCTCCAAGCACTAGCAAGACTGCTGATCAACTCAGCGACGACGTCATGTCCCTCTTCGTTAAGAAGTTTGGGAAATACTTGAGAAGATCTTTTAACCCTTCCTCTCCTTACAATAATTTTCATAAATCTGATAAAGCTGCTTCTGATATGAATGTTATAACTGTGATCGTCCAGGGCACTTTGCAGCTGATTGCAACAGGCCCAAGAAGGAAGAAAGATATAGAAGAGATGAAAAGGAGGATCGAATCAGAAGGGATGAGAAGAGTGACGACAGATCCAAGGATGATAAGAAGACAGCTGAAAGATACAAAGAAAGATCTAAGGATAGGCGGATGAGAGCAAGAACTGATAAGAAGCCTAGCAGAAAGTACGATCGAAAGGTGCTGGTTGCTGAAGAAAGCACCAAAATCTGGGCAGATACTGACTCAGACTCAACATCCAGCAGTTCTTCATCAAGTGACAGTGAACAAGAGGAGGTTCACTGCCTAATGGCTGACCAAACATCTGGCGACGAGGTATTTTACTTCTCCAACATTGAATTTACACGAGAAGACCTTGTCAGTGCACTTAATGACATGGTCAAAGAGTACAAGAAGCTTTCTCAGTCATTTGAGGAAATCAAGGCCGAAAACATAAGTCTGAAAAATAGTTCGATTGAATCAAGTTCTGAGGAGCTTGAGAATATTGACAGTTTGAAGACTGAGATGAGTAAGCTTATGATAGAAAATGATTTGTTGAGAAACGAATCCAGTGAGCTCAAGGCTGAAGTTGAAAAATTAACTAAATAAATGAGCTCCTGGAACCAATCGGCACGTGCTCTCCACAAGCTGCATGAAATCCAAAAGCCAGTATATGATAAAACTGGATTGGGTTTCAGTAGTACTGAAAGCAGCGAAGGGGAGACAAGTACTCAATCACAGCCAGCATATGACAAGTTCAACAAAATGAGCTTTGTCAAAGCCAACGTGATATATGACTGCTATGAGTCGATAATATTTGATGACCAGAACTCTCCCAAGTTGAGCGATAATGGAAAATCTGGTATAGGTTTTCAAGGACGTGAGAATTCCAAGCCAAGCTGGCTAAATAACAAGCTGTACAAGGATAAAGCAAAAGCTGGTTCCAAGTCTTTTGTTCCCAACCAGCCGAGGCGTAATTCAAGGAAGGCAAAATCTGGTTGGACAAAGGCTCAGCCGAGGAGAGATCTAAGTGGTCAGAAGATGAAATCAAAACTCAATAGATCTCACAATTATGCACAGACCTTTGTGGACCCGCATAATGGGAAAATTGTTAAGGTAATTCAAGTATGGGTCCCGAAAGAGGTAATCCGATCTGGACCCAAGTAAAATTGTGTACCAAAAGCTGGTTTTATGATTGCAGGATAACAGGTACGAACCAGCTGATGTATCAAACTTGTGGTACCTGGACAGCGGCTGTGCAAGACATATGACAGGAAATCGAAAGCTGCTATCAGACGTCATTCCACACAAAAGCGCAAAGATAGTCTTTGGTTATAACGCATACGGTAACACTGTGGGTAAGGGTAAGCTTATCCATGGTAACATTTCTATTTCTGATGTCTTACTTGTTGATAACCTTCGATATAATTTTATTAGCATTAGTCAGCTGTGTGACAAAGGTTACATAGTCCAGTTTCAACAACACACATGCACGGTTCAGAGTCCAAGTGGTCTGACTGTATTGGTAGGAAAACGTTCGGGGAATACCTACATAATCAATTGGTCAGATCAGCTGGAATCTGAGCATTTATGCCTTGCAGCTGGTTCTTCCAAGAGCTGGCTGTGGCATCAAAGAATGAATCACCTATCCTTCAAAACACTTGCTAATTTGAGTCAACATGATATGGTTTCTGGTCTGCCAAAAATTAGTTTTTCTAAGGATAAGATCTGTGCAGCATGTCAGCTGGGTAAGCAAATTAAATCGACTTTAAAAAATAAAGGCGGAAAACGTTCTACCCTTTGCCTTGAGCTCTTGCATATGGATCTTTTTTGGTCATATTTCAGTAACGAGCTTAGGGGGAACGAATTACATCCTTGCAGTTGTTGAAGATTTAGGAATAAAGCATGAGCTTTCAGCAGCTAGAACTCCTCAGCAAAACGGGTTAGCTGAAAGGAGAAACCGCACTTTAAAAGAAGCTGCTAGATCTATGATTGCATATTCCGGGATTTCACAAAAATTCTGGGCAGAAGCAGTTAACACAGCGTGTTATACTCAAAACAGATCGATGATTAATAGGATGCATGATAAAACCCCATATGAGATCTGGCATGGCAAGAAACCTGATATCTCTTATTTCATGGTGTTTGGGTGTAGATGCTTCATTCATAACAATGGTAAAGAGCATCTAACAGCCTTTGAACCTAAATCTGATGCAAGTATCTTCTTAGGCTATTCAACTGTGAGCAAAGCGTACAGAGTCTTCAACAACCGAAGTTTAACTATTGAGGAATCAGCACACGTGGTATTTGATGAAACCAGTTTCAAGTCAAATTCAGCTGCAAGCCTACATGATTTGTGTTCACGTCTGGAGTCAAAAATTCTTAAAGAATCAGACGACGACGTGCCACAAAGAAATTCAGCTGAGGAAGAACAACCAGCAGTGGTTACAACGCATAACATTACACAACAAGATCTGACAGCTGCTGGAGTTGTTGCGACAAATGTACAACTAGACGACGCTCAACCAGACGTCGCTCAACCAGCCGATAATCAATCAGATGTTGCTCAAACAGACGTTGAGAAACCAGACGTTGCACAAGCAGTCGCAAGCAAATCTCCATTGGTTTTAAGACCAACGCCTGATGTACCAGCCGCAAGCATATCTTCATCACCAACTGGACAACCAGACGCAAGCACATCTCACCAGCTGGAAGCAGACGCACAAACCAACAATGCTCAACATCAATTGGCGTCTACTGATCCAGCCGTCGCAATCCAGCCAGCGACACAGGGGGAAAAAAGAGCAAATCCAATTGGAATTGATCTTCGGTGGAATAAAAATCATCCACCCAAGAAAGTCATAGGTAATTTCGAATCTCCTGTTCGCACACGAGGCCAGCTATCTCATGATCATTTTGATTCGGCATTCATCTCGCATATAGAGCCTAAGCAGATAGATGAAGCCTTAGCTGACCCCAGCTGGATAGATGCTATGCAGGAAGAACTCAACCAGTTTAAACGTAATAATGTTTGGACACTTGTACCTAGACCTAGCAATCATTCAGTCATAGGAACTAGGTGGGTCTTTAGGAACAAACTAAATGAAGATGGCGTAGTAACTAGAAATAAAGCTAGGCTGGTAGCACAAGGATTTAGACAAATGGAAGGAATAGATTTCGATGAGACCTTTGCACCAGTAGCAAGATTAGAAGCCATCCGCATGTTCTTAGCATATGAAGCATTTAAAGACTTTAAAGTCTTTCAGATGGATGTTAAGAGTGCCTTTCTAAATGGCGTCTTAACAGAGGAAGTGTATGTTGCACAACCTCCTGGCTTCGTAAGTCATACACATACAGACTTTGTTTACAAACTGGATAAAGCTCTGTATGGGTTGAAACAAGCACCCAGAGCTTGGGCTTCGTAAGTCATACACATACAGACTTTGTTTACAAACTGGATAAAGCTCTGTATGGGTTGAAACAAGCACCCAGAGCTTGGTATGATACACTATCTAATTTCTTATCGAGCATGACTTCACAATAGGCACAGTAGATAAGACCTTGTTTAAATTTGTAAAATATATTCTATTAGTTCAAATATATGTCGATGAAATTATCTTTGGGTCAACTAACCCCAAACTGTGCCAGAAGTTCTCTAATATTATGCAGGATAAATTCGAGATGAGCATGATGGGGGAGCTGACGTTCTTTCTGGGCTTACAAGTACGATAGCTGGAGAATGGCATTTTCATTAACCAGGTGAAATACACGAAAGATCTACTGAAGAAATTCGGTATGGACAACTGTTCAGCAGCTGCAACTCCCATGAGCTCTTAGATAAAGTTAGATAAAGGCGAAGCTGGAACTGCCATAGATGTATCATTGTATCGTGGTATTATAGGCTCTTTGCTATACTTAACTGCTAGCAGACCAGACATCATGTTTGCTGTCTGTATGTGTGCTAGATTCCAAGCAGAGCCAAAGCAATCGCATTACATAGCTTTAAAGCGAATATTAAAATATTTAAAGGGTACTTCCAACGTGGGTCTTTGGTATCCCAAAGACTCAGGCTTTCAACTAATCGGTTATACTGATGCAGATTACGCAGGATGCAGGATTGAACGCAGGAGCACCAGTGGAACTTTTCAATTCTTAGGGGATCGACTGATCTCCTGGTTAAGTAAGAAGCAGACATCAATTGCAACGTCAACAGCTGAAGCAGAGTATCTCATAGCTGGCAGCTGCTGTGCTCAAATATTATGGATTCAACATCAGCTGAAGGACTATGGCATTGATGCTTCTGAAGCGCCTATTCTCTGCGACAACAGTAGTGCGATTGCGATCACCCAGAATCCAGTACTGCATTCGAGGACAAAGCACATAGATATGAGGCACCATTTCATCATGGACCATGTGCTAAAGAAGGACATCCGGTTGGAGTACGTGTCGACTGAGGAACAAGTTGCTGATATATTCACCAAACCTCTGCCAGACGCTAAGTTCTCTTATTTTAGGAACATATTAGGTCTTCTTGAACTGCCTTGATGTCTGTGAGCTAACATATTTTGCAGGTTGTCAGCCATTGCCTAACTCAACTGCAAGTCTTTTGTTCAGAGGGAACAGTAGACGCCCAGCTGAGGGAAGCATCTTGCGTTGGGAAAATACCAGTCGCAGGGGGAACCAGGATCTGGATTGTTAAGTGTGACGTCGACTGAATATGTTGCGTCTGGACACACTCAGATGTTGCATATACACAATCGATACTTATTTGTGACCAGATCCTGTTTGTTCCTTGCGAAATATTAAAAACCAGCTGCGATGTTATTAAAACCAGACGCAGCAGTTGTGACTTTATAAATATTGGCGCGCATCTATTAACTTTGTACCTTGTTCGATTAAAATATTTTGAAAAATCTTTTTCACTGTACGAGTAAAATATTTTGAAAATATCATTTCAAATAATTTCCAAAAATTATACGCGCCGTTGGATATGTGACACGTGGATTTGTCATCATTCCAAAAGTCACATCTACATCGTTTCCCATTTCTTTACCTTTTTGTATTCCTTATATTTACGGCGTCTACTGTTCATCTTCTTTTACCTTGCAATCCTTGCTCTCTCGTATTCTCGTTTTCGCTCGTGTGTCTTCTGCAAATATTTTTCAGGCATTCTTCACTCTTACCGACGACAATGGCATCATCTCTGATAAGCAGCAGTCACCACATTGATTTCGACTCTGTTTTTGGTATCGACGATGCGGGACTAGTGCAGATGTTTGAATCGCTTATTGCGACAGGGTTGAAAAACTTTCTGGGGTGTCCCGCAGTTTTCTACGAATCTGCTCTCATCGAGTTCTTTGAAAACAGTTCGGTGAGAGATGGGATGGTGGTCAGAACCATTAAGGGAAAAGCCGTTGAGATTTCTGAGGAAGTGTTTGCTGCGACGTTCGAACTACCGATAGAGGGTTTAACAGATTTTTCAGAGGTACCTAAAGATTTGGTGTTTGATGCTCGGAGTCTCTTTTCTATATCCAAGGAGCAAGTCAGTATTTCCTGTTTGAAGAAGGAAATGAAAATAGATTATCGCCTTCTTAGCGATATTCTGGCGAAAACAATTTACGTCAAAGCAGGTTCATTTGATGCGGTGACCCGTGAGCGATTTTTGTTGATGACTGCTATTACCTTCGACGTGAAAGTGAACTGGAGCCGGCTGTTGTTTGATGTCTTGAAGGAAATGGTTAGTCCAGGCTCCAGGCACGCCAAAGGGTACGCAATTCAAATCTGTGTCTTGTTGAAAAATATACCAGGATTGGAGTTGGGTGAATCCCGAGCATTTCCTCTTCCCAGAGTTTTGAATGAGAAAACAGTCCACCGGTATGTTGTTATAAATGAAAAGGTTGGTGGAGAGGAGATCACAGATTCTCCAAAGTTGAAGAAAACCCCTGCTAAGAAGGCTGTGTCTCTGAAACGACCAGCTGTTGATACTGCGGTGGCACCAGTGGTGAAGAAGAAGAGGACCACCAAGGGTAAACCAGTCGCAATGGAGACTGTGGCTGTAGCCCAAGAGGCAGTGCCTCTTCAAATTTTTGAGGATACTGCAGATGCACCAGTTGAACAAACTCCAGTGCCCAAAATAAAAATTCAGAAGAGAAAACGGAGGTTGGTTCTGGAGACTGATGATGAAATTAATGTTGAAAAACAACCAGCCATTGAGAATATGGATGAACAGGTGGGAGGACCAGCAGATGACAGTATTGATGAGGGAACAGTTATTGGAAATGTTGCAAATGTTGATGATCCTAAGTCTTCTGAAAAAGAACCAGTCGATGAACCAGTTGCAGGACAACAAGAAGTTGTACCAGTCGTTGAGGCTTCAACTGATGATCCAGACACAATCATTGAACAAGTACTGAATCAATTGGATTCAGTTGCTACAACCGATGGTAAAGATCAACCAGCTGAAACTGCTGAAGAGAGACAATGGTTTGATCTCCCTTATGAGGATTTAATGGCCCAACTGGATGCTGAGAGGCCAGTTGTCACTGCCAGTGACACAGATGAGGAAATGGAACAAGTTGATGGTTTCACAGAGATTAATACAGCTGAGAGAACAGTTGGAACAGACGCTGATGCTGAAACAATGGATTTTGGAACAGGTGTTAGGGATCAACAGGTTCAGACTTTTGTAGAGAATCCAGCAGACGAGGAGATGAGTTGTGATGGTGCAGGCGGTGGATGAGCGTATTGATGCAGACGAAGCTATGTCGCTGGAAGATATCATTTTGTCTATTCCGGTCGACGTTCCATTGCCTTCTACAGGCGTATAAATTACAAAGATTACAATGGGGAAGGATATCAAAATCCCTGGTGTTGATGAGAGGACCTGGCATCTGGCCAGTCTCCCGCAAATTAAGGTGGATGATAAAGGGAAAGAACCCCTTAAGAAGAAGGACCCAATTAAGGGCAGGCCACATCTGGAGCATTACTCTTTAATTTGTGCAGACATCGATCTGCTTGTGAAATTGAGAACACAAGTGATAGACGAAATTGACCAATTCTTTAATTCTTTCAGCTTGAAGAAATTGGCGACTATAAATATAGAGGATATGACCAAGAAAGAGGAGCAAGTTCTGTATTGGGGAGAATCAGAGTCGACCCTTAGTAGCTCTTCAACGGAAAAGGTTCATATTGTTGAAATATAGAGAAGTTTTGGTGATAAAATTCCTAGAATCGTGGAAGCAAAATTTTGTGCCTGGTGACGGATCTTCTGCTACTAATCTTAAGGCCATAGCCATGATTTCCGATCTTCATTTGTTTGTTTTGGAAGAGTTGAAGGAGCAGGCAATAGCACATGGTCTTACAAGGACAAAGACGTGCTGCTCAAAAATCTTTGAAGGGCACACTCGTGATTGCGGAGCAGTCATTACCAGAAACAACACCAGCACTCAATCCAAATGCTGGATTCAAACGATGATTCGTGTTGATGGAGTGTGGGTTGTTGAACCATGTGCCGATCACTGGGTGAAGATCCCACGGCCAGTTGTGCTTAATGAAGTTCCTCTCCAGTGCTCATATGTAGACACTCTACCCACTGTCAGTGAGTTTTTCAAGATCATGACGAAGAGATGGACAGATGTTTGTTTGGAGGTTGTTGAATTTTGTGTTTCAGGGAAATTGCTTCCAGGGGGATCAATAAATTTTTGCAGATTCTTCCAGTTTCTCAACCAGTTTTTAGATTACAGTTTATTCAGCAGTTTGCCTACAGCGGTATTCGCAATTTTGTGGGTTCTATTGCTTCAGAGAGAACAGCTTTGCGCAGTGTACAGAGTTCTTTTGTTTCATCAGTTGTTCATAATGTACAGACGGAGGGCAGTCCTATTCTTGCTTCTCAGAATTTAGTCTCCGCTACTCCCCGTGTACAGTTGTTAGATGGGCATCCTTTGTCCGCTTCTACTTCAGAAGATTCCGCTCTGAATTTTGATGAGATAGATACAGCTGCTACCTCGACTTCTCTTCCAGCTGCTTCTATTCCAAAGATTACGGAGGCCTTATCCCAGCTGCGAGCTTCAATAGAACAAATCAGCGAAAGAGATGATGGTGCCAAGCACAATGACACTCTGTTATTGCACCTCCACGACTTTGAGAGAAATTTTACCGCACGCTTTGATGCACAAGATAGAGTACTTGGAGTGTTGCGAAAGGACTCAAATGATCAACGAATGCTCATGTCGTTGGATTTGAAATCATCTCATAAGCAGTTGAGTACTAAGATTGCCACTAATGCTCTTGATGTAGTTGATGTCCGGAGGGTGGTCAGGGAGCATCACCAGGAGCTTAATGCTAAAATCACTTCTTTGGATGAGCAAGTGGCCGCTAACCGCAACGATTTATTAGAATTTAGTGCTCAGGCACAGCAGACCCTCAAAATTATTACCGACCAATTGAGCGAACTCGTGGCATATATCAATCTTGGGGGTAATGACAAAAAGGGGGAAGTGGGTAGCAGCCGAGGTCCTCAACCACCACCAGACGATCAAAACAGAGGAAGTGGCAATATGGGTGGTGGCGGCGATACTGATAGAAGCATTATTGAAAGACTTATCTCTGCTGATAGACAAAGACAACGAGAGAGGAGCAGAGGGCCTAGTAGTGGATCTTATAATAAGAGAAGATACTAGGATAGTACAGTTGATTTCTTGTACACATTTTTTTTGTACTACTTCTCAGTTAATGAAATTTATGATTTCAGCAGTCCGTGTGCAATTTATTTTTGCTAATTCTTTTATCTCGGCTGCTAGTTTTGTCATCACCAAAAAAGGGGAAATTGTGAGGATAAAATTTATAGTTTTGGTGATAACAAAAAGTCAAGTTATATTTGGACTTTCGGACGTTGATTGAGTATCCAGACGACATGTGTATTCACATGATGAGTTACGGGGTTTCAGTAGTTGGTCTTCATTCAGACGATGGGTTATTCAGACGCAAGGTATTTCTCTTAGTTGAATTTTCAGTCGACAGGCTATCCAGACGAGAGCTACAGTAAACCAGTCGTTGGGTAATTCAGATGCTAGCTACAGTGAGTTGCATATTCAGATGTTAGCTACAGTGAAGAAATTTCAGATGCAGGGTATATTGATTCAGACATGAGTTTATACAATCAGACGCAAGCTACAGTGGATCATGTATCCAGTCGCAAGCTACAGTGTCTTGTGAATCAGTCGCAAGCTACAGTAAAGATTCAGTCGTTGTTGTGATATGAGACGCAGTCATTCAGACGTTGGAGTGTTTATTGATGAAGAGCAAAACTACGTCGTTTAGATAAGTTAAAACGACAGCATTTGGCTCAATCCTAAAAATCAGACGATGAGTTTTTGAAAGGATTCAGACGTTGGTATATCACAAGTATTAAAGCTTCCAGTCATTGCGTTTTCTCAAGTACTTTAAAACTGGAAGATCTTAAACAACGATGAAGGAATTTCAGGCGCAAGCGTTAAAAAGATTCAAATACGATCAAATACTCAAATTGGAAAAGATCAACAGAATCGTACAATTGCCTGGAATTGAGGAGACATCATCGGTACTATTTTGGGTAAATAGTACATATTTACAGAGGTTGTTACACGATTATTGCACGAATATGGAAGGAGACAAATTTGCTCTGACATTGTGCAATTTACCTTGTAGTGGAGCAGAGTATACGGTTACAAGATTATCAGAATTCCAAAAAGGATTTTGTTTCCTTAGCTATTCAAATGACCGTTGAGCGAAGACTATAAATACCAGCAGTTTGAAAGAAGAATCCTCCGCTCTCACTATTTGCTGAAACTCTGCCAAATTTCTTTCTGAGCTATCTCACATATTGAAGTTATTCTCAAAGCTCAAAGATTCGAAGAACACAACCGTTGCTATTCATTGATATACCTTCGAGTCTATCTTCTGGTTACATTTCTGTAATCGAGTTTCATTGTTGAAACCAGAAGATTTTAGTATCACATATAGTGCATTTCACTGTTATATCTTTGATTGAGTCTGTAACAAACACGCTATCAAAAGCCGTTTGAAAATTATACAAGTGTTGTAAAACAGCAGCTGCGACTGCTTCGTGGAGTTAGTGGTGCTAGGAGTTCATACAAGTGAGGCTTGTGTGATTGGGTGTGTGCAGAAGGCCTGTCAAATCAAATCTTCTAGTGAAACCTTCCTGAAAAGGAAGAAGGGGAGACGTAGGATATTTATATCCGAACTTCCACAAACAAACTCTGAACCGTTACTCTTACATTACGCATTTATTAATTGTGTTATCTGTTCACAAATTAATCGGCCTTTTTCCGCACATATTTTGTTGGCCGAGAGATTTGATTAAACTGAGATCCTTAAATCTGGTAACTCGGATTTAAGTTAAGCAGCGCTTGTAAAACTTTTAAAAGGTTTCGAAAAATTTAAAATACCAAGAGTTCATTCAACCCCCCCCCCCCCTCTGAACTCTTGCAGCTGTTTCGAACCACATTGATCGTATTTTGGGACTATGAATCGACTTACCTGGGTGCATCTATAAAGTTCGACCAGCCATAATCCCAATTCTCATTGGCAACACCTCAGGTAACATCCCTACCTGAGTGCACCGTAAGCCCGAAAAGCTCGGCACCTAAGCCCAATTCTCATTGGCAACACCTTGCGTAGCATCCCTACCTGAGTGCATCATAAGCTCGACCAGCTCGGAACCATAAGACAAACTCTCGTTGGCACAAAACCCGACCAGGCCCCATAATCCCAATTCTCATTGGCAAGACCTCGTGTAGCATCCTTACCTGAGTGAACCATAAGGCTGACCAGCTTGGCACGATAAGACAAAAATCTCGTTGGAACTAAAAACCAATCAGCTCGGGGCGCTAATCCCTACCTTCTCGGAACGAAAAATTAATTTCTTATTTAAAACATCTCGGATAGCTGCCTATACAAGTACGATCAAAAGAACGACTATCTCGGTACAACGAGGCCGCTTTTATTGACAACAGTTCGGGTAGCCAATATACCTAGAATCAACTTGCTTGAAAGTTAAAAACAAGGTTGGAGAGTTTCCTTGACCGCTTACACTAATCCAGTTCGGACCTCTCCTTGGAAAGAAGCTCAACTTGATTGAGAGTATGACATGATCAATGACTTGCTCAGCTCGGGTATCATTCTCTCATACTTGGTAATTTTTGCTATAGCGTTTTTAAGAAAGCTCGAGTTGTTTCAAGAATTCTACTCACACTTAATAGACTTTGCTGAGCTAGTTCAATGTGATAATTTTCAATCTCGGGTTGCTGAAATGTATGCTCGTGTTATCCCATTTTGTACTTGGTTATTTTTTGGAAAAGTTTTTTCCCAAACTATCTACATCAGTTCTCGAGAACAACAGACAAGAGTTTGAAGAAAAGAACATTTCATTAATATCATCGCGAGTACAAACAAATCAAGTACAAGATGGGGAGGGGGGATTTGCGGCTTCAGGCCTCGAGGTGTCTCCCCCGATCACTTCACCCTCCTCCGGCATGTCCTCGAAAGCCTGCATCACATCAAGAAATGAGGTCGGATGCTCCTTATCCGAGTAGCCATTAGCCATAAACTGGGCTAAACAGCCATTAAAGCCATGCTCAAAGTAGACAAGGCCTTCTCCGTACACAAGGTTTCAACTCGAGAGTCTTAAGAACTTCTCCTTCTCGAGCCTCTCGGTGATTTCCACCTCTTCCTTCTGATTTTGTATCTCGGATCGGAATCCCTGAACCTCTCCCTTGAGTTGCTGAAAATCGAATTCAGAGTACTGCAACCAATCTCGGGTCACTCGAGCTTGAGCAGCAGTTGTTGCTTCTCCTCATCCCTTTGTCTGCGCAGTTCCTCGAACTGCTTCATTAGCTGGTCATGGAAGTTCAGCACACCATCCATAGAACGACGGTCAAGACGACCTCATTGTGTGCTCAGGATAGGCTGTTTAACGCCTCATTGCTCCAGACCAGTGCCTGAGTAAGATAAAGAGTTGGTTCGAACGTCAGCATAGTTAATCAAAACACAAGAATAATTGAATACCTGCATAAAGTGGAGGACCACGGACTCGAGGACTCCTGCATCAAGAGTTCTCCGCACAAAGTCAAAATCTTTGTCTGGTACGAAATGACGGAGAAACTCCAATGAAATAGGGCCTGAAGGAGCAACCACGAAGGAGACCTCGTGAAAATTGAGGGCAGTAGCCGGCCTCTCCTCGGAAGGTGCCTCCGTAGAAGTATTTGGGCCTCCTTCCTGTGCCTCCATCCCACCATTGGTATTTCTAGAATAGGTGACTTTCCCCTATTCTTTTGAGGACCCTCCTCTGTAGTGGACATCACTTTCCTATTCCTTTTCACCGAGCTAGATGGAGCAGATGCACCCTGAGGAGCCTTCAACCTTAGATTTTTTTTCTCCCGCATCGTCTTCATCATCTCCGTTTTACCCATCCTGTCAACTGCAAGGAAAAGAGCGATAGACGTTAGCCTGTCAAAGATACCATAGAAAGAAGACATAATTGCAAAAGAAGATAGTAAGGATACCTAAGTCCTCTCCCAGCTCGACCCTTTTACGATTGAACCTAAAAAAACACAGAAGGTCCTCCTTAAATAACTCTTGTGCATTAAAGCACTTAAATCTCATTATGGCCAGAAAGTTGCACATGTCGGGAGCATTCTCGAGTGTCGAAGGGGATAGGGTATAGACGTTGTCACGATAGGACATGTCACAACCCCCCCCCCCATCATTAACATTGAATTTCACAAAAGAATACGTAATCATCCATCCTTTATGGGAGCTCGGGTTCCCTCATATAAACCTGATCTCCGTCTTGTTGGAAATATAACTTTCTAGGCCCTAATCTCTTAACCAGGACAAGCTGAATTAGAGTATAGGTTGAGAGAGAGACTTTAAAAATTTAACCAAAACTCCTAAATCTTAGAGAAAGCTATATGAGTTCAGGGCCAGCTCGCTAGGACTGACCCCAATGTGCCTACATAATTCTACAATAAATCGAGGGATGGGAAACCAAAGACCCATATCAATCTATTTAATATAAAAGGTGTGGAAATCTGGTGGGGGCAGTGAGCTCGGTCACCTACATTGAGAATGATAACCTCATATCTGGTAGTCATCCCCGATTTATCCCTAATCTGAGGGATATCTGACTCTCTAAGGATCGAGGCTATTATTTCATACCATGTACACCCCGATGAGACAAGCTCAGCCTCTTCTTGAGCTATTATACCTAACCTAGCCCTATAGACATCCTGAGCGGTCGGGGTACCACCATACTCACTGCTAGATCCTGGAGAACAAGGAGAATCTAGAGACTCGGTTGTCCTCCTAACTACACTACTATCAGGGGATGACAGTTTTTGCCAAAATAAAACTGAAAACTTACAAGTATGGAAGTAGGGAAGTAGTTTGGGGGAAAATAAGAAACAGCTCTAGAGCTCGGGACACAAGTAAGAATTTTGGCAGAGTTTTGACACGGTAAAAGAAACGAAGGTGAAAATGAAAGAAGAAACACTACCTATTTATAGATGTTTGGGTAGCACCACAACCGTCCGATCACTCGCATATTGAACTGTTCTGATTGTCTCTGGAACATCAACCATCGCCTCGATTACCGAGCTAAACTTCATCTCAAACGTCCATATTCACATAATTGATGGTCACGATATGAGTTCACACGGATCGTGCTTTTCCTCATAAACACAATTTTAACCTCGGGTCCAACCACGAACTTCCTATAGTCCTAAACTTTGATTCCTCGTCTAGGACCCGTTGGGGGGATAATATTGATACATGAATATTTATCACCTCAGGACCCGAGTTAAGAGCTCGTGGATTGCACCACCTTGAGCGTCATTAATATTTTTTCCTCCTAGCACCAGAGCACCTCGGTTCTCGAGTTATTTCACCTATTAAGAATGTCGTGATAGGATAAGAACTAATGAACCAGTATCCAAGAGCCCCTGATAGGCGCTCTATGGCTACCCACGGTGCATCCTAAGCAGTACTTCTAGGACGACTCAAGGTCCCAAGGTGTGACGAGTCTTCACAATATAGCTTGGCGACACGATCTCAAGGCAAGAGGTCTGCCATTGATAACAACCCATCACAACCACTTGGCCCTCTTGTTTAACTCATATTAGTCAAACTGGTAAACTCTTCAGAACCCATACTTACAAATGATGACTCTTATGATGTACACGCAAGGGCTGCCAGACCCATACTCAGGTATGATTAACTATGTCTAAACATGCAACAATCTCTTATCCACTCCTATAAATACCTCGATATACCTCAATTACATTCATTCATCACACTCATACATTCTCTACACTCTATATATTCTCGATCACCCGACTTGATATAAGCACCAGAGGGCTTCATCGAAACACGTCCGGCGTCCTCTAACCAGTATTTGCGGTTGTAGATTACTAAAAGAACAACACACCGTCTTAGTTAATTCCTCGAGGACAAACCTCTCTGACGTGGGAGCAGCTCATTGGGTGGGTAAAATTCAGTTACATCAATTGACATTACTGGATTCGGACTATAAAAGACATGAAAGTACTGACGAAACTATTAAATGGAATAAAAATTCTTAAACTAGATTGATAAAATCTGCGGAGAATTTACAGAGAGATTTTTTTAGCTAAACGATGAGTGAAAACCGATCCTTTTTTGATGCCGATGTTGTCTTTTTCTGCTTGGGAGATCTGGCTACTACCCAGTCCATGTTCACACATTCCCTTAAGGAAACCAACCATCCCACCTTTAATTCCAAAATAATTTAAAAATAGATGGGCTCTTTCTCCATGTAAATTTATCTGTTGAATTTTTTCTTGGACTTCTTGTATTTGATCTAATGTTCTTTTGATGTAAGCAATTATACATTGCATATTTTTCTTACGGTTACTAGTATATTTACTTGATGATACAATTTTTGAATCATATTTCTTACAATCTTGATGACACTTATTTTTAAACATACTAGTATTCTACCCTACTGTGAGGATTGAGAAGTTAGATTTGTGATTAATTGATTTGAATTGGGATTAATCTCGCGTGATTTGAGATATTGGCGTAAGGGATAGAGGTGACGTCAGCGTGACGTATTTTTCCTTGCTGCTGGTAGTTTGCGTTGCGATGGTTACTGCTGATCAGCAGGCGCGCTTGTGCAAAAGCGTTGAGAAGTGACGTCGTTTGATTTTAGTGTTGCTGCTGGTTTTGGATCAGCAGATGCGTGTATGTAGAATGACCAGCTGCTGGTTTTGGAATTTGGTCGTAGATGTGAAGCGACGTCGTTTCACTAAGATTGAAACGCTGCGTTTAGGAGATTTCAGTTGGAACCAGCAGCGAGAGATTGTTGTGAGATATGCATTCCTGCTGGTGAACCAGCAGGTGTTAGCTGTGCTGACGTTTTTGATACGATGTCGTTTGAATTAGTTGATGCGTCGTCGTGTTGAGTGGTTTTGCGTGACCAGCAGATGGTTTGTTTCGATATGAAGAGCTGTTGTCTGCTGGTGCTTGCTACGGCGTTCGTTTTGATAGTTAGAACGGTGTCGTTTTGCAGTGTTAGCGCGCGATTGTTTATTTGATAGTTGCTGCTGAATTTTACAAAGAGGAAAGAGGGTTGCTGCTGATTGCTTCCTGCTGATTTCTTTGATTGATTGGTATGATTCAGCAGGTGAGATTTGAAGAGGTATTTATAGAAGTGTTGATCGACACTTAGATTATTTTGAGCCAGATATTTCTTATCTCTTCTTCTCCAAACCCTCGTCGACTACTGTTCACCGTGACTTTCCACCGTCGATTTTCATCGCATCCAGCCTTTGTTTTGATGTTCTTGGTGGCGCTGGACTCCTTGAAAAGTGCTCTTTCAATTGATACTGATTTGGAAGCTAGGAGCGACGAGTTGAGAAATCCCGTATGCCCTACTCGTTCGTGAATTGCTGGTTTCGTTGAGCAGATTCAGCGGCTGCTTTCCTTTGAGCTTTTGGGTGAGCATTTCTGGTATTTTGAGCTCGGTTTTTAGTAGCTAGTGCCTGCGTAGAAGTGTAGGATTGAATTAGACTTTGGCCGCAGGATTAGCGTGTCTATGATTTGAATTGAGCTAAGATTGTTAGTACCTGTAACAGATTTCAGCAATTCAAGAAGTTCCTGTCGCGTGATTTTGAGCCAGGAGGAATCTGTTAGGTAAATTGAAGAAGAAAGGTACGAATTGAGCAGCTCTTAGCAGTTTGAGCGTGAACATGACTATGTTTCGATGTTGTGAACTGCTGTTATGTGGCTTACGTGAGTTTTACATGCTAGAATTGATTGAGAATATGTTTTGATTCACGTATTATACATTGTATGCATTGAGCATTGATATTGATTGGCATCATGCATACATATTGAGCCTGAATTGACAGATTTGATTTGATAACCTGATTGGGTGCCACGTTGTGACTGGCCGACTGTTGAGTCGTGTCCGAAAAGTCCAACGCTATCGTCGGAGTGGTGACTACCGGATTCGAGTGTCTACCACCGAGCTGTGATGGGCTGACGGGCCCCGATGATCACGGACCGATGATTTCCACCGGCTGATTGGCTGTGTGTGGTATAGAGGCTTGATTTGAGTTGCCAGTTGATAGACTGGTCTAGCTATCCGACTTTTTGATAGCCCTCATGCATTCATAGCATCGATTTGTAGCATGTTGCATGTTTACTTGCTTTGATAGCTCTTCGTACTGAGGCTTGACCTCGTATTTCTTTTCCTGCTTTTGTTGTTTGGGTCTGTGTTACCCATTTGCAGGAGTTTCAGGTAACCAAGCTGGACCGAGTGGATATTGAATATTTTGAACGTATGATTTGAAGTTCAGGCCTTTGTATTTCGAAAAATTTTTAAGCCCTGATTTTAAGCTTCCGTAATTATGCGCTTATTTTGTGTTAATTGTTGGTAATTAGCACGGGGCCTGACATTTTTGGTATCAGAGCTTAAACTGGGATAAGCTCGATTTCTTTTGATCACACTCGAGTCTAGGCACAGAGTTCTGATTTGATTTTGATTGACTCTGTGACTTATGTGATTTATTATCTGTCTTGCTATTTTGCCTGCTGTGAGATCTTATCTCTAGGCTTGTTTAGATGCCGCCGAGACGAGGAAGAGATAGGAGAACTAGACGTTCTGAGGAGGAGTCTAGAGCAGGTAGCGATGATGACGCCCAGGTTGAGGACGTCACTAGGCAGATAGGAGGTATGGAGTTAGTCTTAGCCCGATTCCAGCGGACGAACCCACCGACGTTGGCCGGTACTGAGGGTGGCTCTAGGGCTGAGGCGTGGCTTGTTCAGATGGAGGAGCTGTTTGATACCTTAGAGTATGCTCCAGAGAAGAGACTGAAGTTGGCAGTGCTGCAGCTGCGAGATGATGCTCAGCGCTGGTGGAGGAGTACTTCGAGGATGCTTCGAGATAGTGGGACGATGCTTACTTGGGATGTTTTCTGCGAGGCCTTTCGACGCGAATACACCCCAGAGTCCTACTTCGCTAGCAGGGAGCGTGAGTTTGATAACCGGAAGCAAGGTGATATGCGTGTGGCCGAGTATGCGAGGCGGTTTTCTGCGCTTCTAGTGTACATGCCAGCGGTGGCGAACCAAGAGCGAACCAAGAGGAACAAGTTTCTGAAGGGTTTGAGACCTGATTTGTATCGGATGGTGCTGTCTGGGTCACCAGCGACTTTTATGGAAGCTGTGAACAATGCAGTGGATATCGAGGAGAGTTTGATGGATCCTGAGGCTCCAGTGCATCAGACGACCGCACGTGCTTCCCAGCCAGCTCAGGCGGTGTCGCAGTCGTATCAGTCTCCGCAAGGGTCACAGCAGTCTAGTCGCCAGCAGTTCAGACCTAGAGGGAAGCAGTTCAAGAAGAAGGGCCATTCGAGTTCTTCTGGATCAGTGAGCTCTGGTTATGGCAGTGGGTCTGGTAGCGGTTCTGGAGGCGGATTCTGTAGCCAGTGCAGAGGGAGGCATGAGACTTCGCAGTGTCGAGGAGTTCGAGGACTCTGCCACCTTTGTGGTCAGCCGGGACACTTTGCTAGAGCGTGTCCTTCGATTGGAGGGCGGTCTACTGGTCAGTCGCAGCAGGGTTCCGTTGGTGGTTCCTCTCAGCGACAGCAGCCTTTTGCTCAGTCCCAGCGACCTAGTTTTCAGCCTCGTGAGCAGTCGCGTTTTGGAGGACCTTCCCGACCACCGTTGCTTCCATGGTGTGGTGAGATTTCGCCCTGATACGGGTGAGAGGTGGGATTTCTACGGCACGGATTCGAGGTCGAAGATTAGTGTCCGCTCCGCTATGGAGATGTTTAGCCTGCTATCGCTAGGTAATGCAGGATTTATGATCTATGCACTTGATAGTTCCCAGGAG
>KV001303.1:110861-127734 GCA_001598015.1 Dorcoceras hygrometricum | reverse complement strand
CAAACCCTCGACGAGTTACTGTTCACCATCTTCTTCTATCGCCATTTCCTGTCGATTCCAGCCTTCGTTTTTGATATTCTTGGTGGCGCTGGACTCTTTGAGACTTGCTCTTTCCATTGATGCTAGTTTGGAAATTTGGAGCGTCGAGTTGAGAATTCCGAAGGCCCTGCTCGTTCGTGAATTGCGGGCTGCGTGGAGTAGATTCAGCAGTTGGTTCTTTTAAGCTTGTGGGTGAGCATTTCTTGTAGTTTGAGCTCGGATATTAGTAGTTAATGCCTGCGTAGAAGTATAGGAATTGAATTAGACTTCTGGCAGTAGGATTAGCATACTTATGATGAGATTGAGCTAAGATTTTAGCTATGTTGTAACAGATTTGAGCTTCCAGGAAGTTCCTGCTGCGTGATTTGAGCCAGAAGAATCTGTTAGGTAAATTGAGGAATTGAGGTACGAATTGAGCAGCTCTTAGCAGTTGTAGGCATAAACGTGCTGTGAATGATGTTGTGAACTGCTGCTATATGAATTACGTGAATCAGTATGTTAAATGATTGAGTTACATTCTGTTTTACGTATTGTACATTGTATGCATTGAGCATTGATATTGATTGGCATCATGCATACATATTGAGCCTGAATTGACAGATTTGATTTGATAACCTGATTGGGTGCCACGTTGTGACTGGCCGACTGTTGAGTCGTGTCCGAAAAGTCCAACGCTATCGTCGGAGTGGTGACTACCGGATTCGAGTGTCTCCCCCGAGCTGTGATGGGCTGACGGGCCCTGATGATCACGGACCGATGATTTCCACCGGCTGATTGGCTGTGCGTGGTATAGAGGCTTGATTTGAGTTGCCAGTTGATAGACTGGTCTAGCTATCCGACTTCTTGATAGCCCTCATGCATTCATAGCATTGATTATAGCTTGTTGTATGTTTTCTGCTTTGATAGCTCTTCGTACTGAGGCTTGACCTCGTATTTCTTTTCCTGCTTTGTTGTTTGGGTCTGTGTTACCCATTTGCAGGAGTTTCAGGTAACCAAGCTGGACCGAGTGGAAGTTCAGTTGGTCGATCCCCGCATCCTTGAGTCCCAGTTTATTTATTATATGTATTGAACCGGGGGATGCCCCGTGTTATCATGTATTTGGGGATCTATCTTTTGAATTGATTTATGTGGTTACTTGCTGTATTGAGTTGATTTAACTTATATTTTGAATATCGAATATTTTGAACGTATGATTTGAAGTTCAGGCCTTTGTATTTCGAAAAATTTTTAAGCCCTGATTTTAAGCTTCCGTAATTGTGCGCTTATTTTGTGTTAATTGTTGGTAATTAGCACGGGGCCTGACACACTCAGACCCCAAAGCTCTTCATGCTTTATTCCTAGGCTGTTACCAGCCATGAAAGGTCTGAGCATTTCGAACTTGAGGATCAAAGAAGGATAGGAGAGCCTTGACACCTTCTACAACCCAAAACTCTCCTCTTGTAGGCCAAGGATGCACGACACAAGACCAGTTCGACCTAGGCTGCAAAGTTCATGAATATATGACAATAAACAGTAAACTAGGAATTAAAAATAAGTTCAAAAAGTCACCATCACAAATATAGACACAAATGTACATAACTTGAAATGTGCATAAAAAAAAGTCTTGTACTTGCCTTTATTGTTAAAACTTACAATCAAGATGATGATGCAGGCTGGGAGGAAGACAAGGAACACCACACAAAGCTAGGGAAAGAGAGTAGAGCTATAAAATTGACGAGAAACACAAGGAAGAGTGGAGGAAACTTCAAGTGTGCTATGGGAGGTGGGGACACATATGTGGGTGTAAATGCTAGACTTGACCATTATTTTTATTGAATATGTTTGTTGAATAATGGTGTATAATAGGTCAATAATAGTGTGTATAGTTGGACAAAAGTTGTAACGACCGGACTTTTCTCAAAACAAATTTAGAAATTTGGGGTTCGAATTGAAAGACCCAAAAATTTCAATCTTAATAAACATAAAAGTCGTTACTAATTTCTGGACTAAATTGCGAATAAACACAATTCATTACTGTTGAATGCGGAACAATTGAAACAATGAAGAAAATCAGCTGGAAGGGTAAACCAAACACTGAACTAAATCCTCTGCTGAACAAATAACACACGCGGAACTGCTATACCAGCTGACAAAATACGAGTGAACTTGCATATATCTTTACACCAAATGTTCATACAGATTTCTACAAAATGAGAAACTAGAAACCTGCTAACATACAAAACCAAACTAAAGTTCTGTACATCAAAATCTGAAAAGAAACAACGAAAGATGCCCACGATAAACACATCCTCCCTTTCTGATCATCTCCCTCCAGCTCTTACTGCTGATTAACTGCACTCAATGAAAACTAGTGAGCCGAAGGCTCAGCAGGTAAATCTGGAATAGCAAAATCATGCAATAGAAACTGAAACTGGAAGCTGAATACATACTGAACTCTGAATACGCTTTGGAATAAAACAAGCGCAGTAATATATAACTGAGAATTCTGGTAGAAACTGAAAGCATAAAACATAATCAAATTCTGAAAACATTTTCTTTAAACATTCTCTGGAGCTGTGATTAAAATCACAATTGTGCTCTTCTGAAATTATGACAACACTTTAAACATTTTGGTCCAATTCGCTTGATCAAACTCCTGATATCAGTTTCTAGCTCTATGGATCATGGTGAAGGGATATACAGATCCGTCGACCTATACACCTGATCCTTCCTCTGTTGAAAGGGCACACGGTTCGTCAGCCGCGCACTCACCCTTCTTCTGGGGACCCTCTTAGTTGCCATAACTTAAAATATTTTCTAAAACATCATCCTGCTCTTTCTTTTCTTTCTAAAATCTGTTTTCTTTCTCTCTTGCACGAATTACTGGTTTTCTCTTGTCTAATGATGTTCTGGAACTATAAAGGATTTCTCTGTAAAGCTTGCGAAGATGAAAACTGAATAAAAATACTACTTGAATCTGTCAGATAAGTCGAAAGATTCATCTGAATTGAAGTGTAAATGAGTAAGAAATCAAATTCTAAAATTCCGTTATCTGCTGAAGAAATGAAGAATGAACAGTACCAGTCGCAAGACTAATACCAGCTGAATGAACAATACCAGTCGCAACGAATAGGAATCCAGTCGCAAGACAAGAATCCAGTCACAAGGTCTTTTAAATAAATGTAAAGTGAAACGATGTCGTTAGTGCATAAACCAGTCGCTACAACCAGTCGCTACACCCGTACTTAAAGACAATAAAGCAACTGCTGAAATATCCAAAATGGAATGCATCTGCTGGTGAAAAGTGCATCTGCTGAATGTTACGAAGACAACGCAACTGCTGAATTCTAACAAAGGAATGCAGCTGCTGAATTCTAATAAATGAATGCACCTGCTGGTGTTAACAAAGGAATACACCTGCTGGTTTTAGCAAAAGAATGCATCTGCTGAATATGCATCTGCTGAATTTATGAAAGCAACGCATCTGCTGAATACTAATAGCTGATGAACAAACTATCAACTGATGAACAACTATCAATTGACGAACGAACTATCAGCTGCTGAACAATAAAATATACAACAGCTGAACATGAAATAGTGCGACTGCTGATCGCAACTACTGAACTCAAACAATACAATAGCTGAAATCTATACTTAGAATATTTTCAATGAAGAATATCAGTCGTGGTATAAGAACCAGCTTTCAAACTTAACCAAGTGAATGACGATGGTTTCCTATGTCTGAAGAATTCAAAATATCTAAAGAAAATTCGGGAAATGATCGAATAAGCTACTTGTAAGCTACTTCGATGGAATTTCTGAAGAAAAATCAAGAACTAACTAACAGAACATCATCAAACCATTTTCTTTAAACTTCTCTTGAATCAAAATACAGTAAAACATAACCTTCATAAAACAGAGCATAAACTTTCTGGTTTTTGAAGAACAGCCGAAGCCACCTTCCTTTCTTTAAAATCTCATATAATCATGCAAACAGAATTGAATATATGCTTTCACTGAGTGAGCAAGAAACATAGTTTACTTGCCTGAATTCTTTAACACAATAACGGCAGAGAATCCAGCAACTCCTAATGCACCGCCTGTTTCCTTTAAAACACTTTGAAAGTATTTTGTTCGGCGTCTTGAGAGAGAGCACCGCTTTAACTAATTTGTTTTGAAGATAATGATGCATGAAGCAGCTTAAGATCCTATTTATATGATTTGTAAATGCCTAAGGAAGAAACACATTCAATTCAATATGCCAAATTCTGAAAGAAGCGTGCTCTGTTTTAAACCAAATAATGCATATGAAAAACCGAACAATTTTAGTTAAAACAAAAGGATTCAATCGGCTTGATGGAACCACTAGACGTCTACTGTTATTGCATTCTAAAATCTGGTTATCAACCCAAGATATAAGAATAGGTTGATCATCGCGTAAAACATGAAATCTGAAACTGAATCTATTCATGGATCGAAATAATATAGCATTGTAATCCCTCAATCTCATATCTTTCTAGTTTGTGGCCTCTAAAATATCTGGGCATTACAAAAGTTGAAGAATTGTGTAAAATATGTTCAAATTTGTGTGTGTATAGGATGCTCAAGTTTTGTTTTATATATGATGCTTAAAGTTGCTACTCAAAAATCCTATCTTCCCCCTTTACATAATTTCGAATATTTGGGCTAAAAATAAGGAGAAAAATGGTTTTAATAATGGAAACGAGGGTGTATGAAAAGTTGTTATATGTTTTTAACAATAAGTTCTTCAACCCCTCAAAAATTACAGATTTCGGAAATAGCATAATGAAGATAGACTTTTAAAATTTTCTATCATAAAATATTTCAAAGTATAGGGATTGCTCTCAAGAATCGATTTTATTATTAACATCCTTAACTAGATTTTCCCGTCGTCTCCTTTCCGACCTCGCATCATATAAATACAAATTCTAAAATGAAGTCTCGGACAAATGATTAAATAAATCACATAGCCTAAAACATTAAAATAAATAAAATAACGAGGCATATGATTTGGGTAGAAAATTTCTAGGCGTTACAGTTCAGATCTTTTTCTGAACTGATCTGATGCAAAGCTCCATTCTGATATAATTTCTGAACTATTATGTTCTCATTTGTTATGTTCTGTTATGCTCTTCTGCTCTATTCTATTCTCACTCTGATCTTTTGATTCGTTGTATTATGTTATGCTCTTTTGCTCTATTCTATTCTCGCTTTGACGTAGTACTATTTTGTTCATTATCTGATCCGATCCCATATTGATCTGATCTGATCTTTCTGCTCTTCTCAACTGCTCTTGATATGATCTGTTCTGTTATCAGTTGGTATGTACTTATTTTATTTGAACTGTCTCAGCTTATCTGTTATACTGATATCTGGACTATTTTGAACCGTGTTCTCAATTGAGCTAAGCTCTTCACTTATACTGATAATCCGATATGTTCGAATCTCCGTTCTGCTCTTGTCTGCTTCCAAACAAATCTGTACATTCAAGTAGACTCATTAAAAACATAATATCAAGTTTTGTGTTCATCAGAATACGATTATATGTTTTCATATCCACCAATAGAACATACATAAAGTCAATTTTTTTCCCAAAATTCAAGGTGAATTTATACCTAAAAGGGATAACCTATAATAATAAGATTGTTAAATTTTTTTTGGAGGGGTTTGGGGATGCAGAAACTATGTAGCTCCGACAATGAGGGAACATGTTTTATATTGAATAAATAATGGATTTGATGTAACCAAATAGTTCAGCCGACGAGCTATCACCACGTCGAGGACCTCGGGCACGTCGGGCGTCGGGAGCTGGAGAATATGTGAGTATACCTGCAACCAACGAACACCCGTTAGAGGGCGCCAGAAGTGTGTCCGGCGAAGCCCCTCCGATGCTTAAGTCAGCCGTGCGCGCGAGAGCAAATATAGCTGTGTGCGAGAGTGTGCAGGAATGAGTGAATGAATAAAAAGGAGCAAACCTGGCGGTATTTATAGAGGAGCTAAGCAGATGAATCGATTCGTTTGCACGTTCTGTCGAGACGTGGGTGAGGTCGCGCGCACGTCTTCCGCATAATCCGACCCACGTTCTCCGCCTTTTGCGGAAGTGCTTTAACACGTCGGGTCAGGGTTTTCGGGAGACGCCTCGAACTTAGGTCGTCTCCGGGAGCTCTGGAGCTCTGGAGCTCTGGTGGTCTGGAGGTCGGGAGCTCTGGAGACCTGGAGGTCGGGAGCTCTTGAGACCTGGAGGTCTGGCCTCGGGTGATGAGTTGATTGTGTGCTCACGTAGAAGAGCTACGCGATGAGGTGCCAGTGCGGAACTGGGCTTAAGTGCCGAGCTGGTCGGGCTTATGTGCTCACGTAGAAGAGCTACGCGATGAGGTGCCAGTGCGGAACTGGGCTTAAGTGCCGAGCTGGTCGGGCTTATGTGCTCACGTAGAAGAGCTACGCGATGAGGTGCCAGTGCGGAACTGGGCTTAAGTGCCGAGCTGGTCGGGCTTATGTGCTCACGTAGAAGAGCTACGCGATGAGGTGCCAGTGCGGAACTGGGCTTAAGTGCCGAGCTGGTCGGGCTTATGTGCTCACGTAGAAGAGCTACGCGATGAGGTGCCAGTGCGGAACTGGGCTTAAGTGCCGAGCTGGTCGGGCTTATGTGCTCACGTAGAAGAGCTACGCGATGAGGTGCCAGTGCGGAACTGGGCTTAAGTGCCGAGCTGGTCGGGCTTATGTGCTCACGTAGAAGAGCTACGCGATGAGGTGCCAGTGCGGAACTGGGCTTAAGTGCCGAGCTGGTCGGGCTTATGTGCTCACGTAGAAGAGCTACGCGATGAGGTGCCAGTGCGGAACTGGGCTTAAGTGCCGAGCTGGTCGGGCTTATGTGCTCACGTAGAAGAGCTACGCGATGAGGTGCCAGTGCGGAACTGGGCTTAAGTGCCGAGCTGGTCGGGCTTATGTGCTCACGTAGAAGAGCTACGCGATGAGGTGCCAGTGCGGAACTGGGCTTAAGTGCCGAGCTGGTCGGGCTTATGTGCTCACGTAGAAGAGCTACGCGATGAGGTGCCAGTGCGGAACTGGGCTTAAGTGCCGAGCTGGTCGGGCTTATGTGCTCACGTAGAAGAGCTACGCGATGAGGTGCCAGTGCGGAACTGGGCTTAAGTGCCGAGCTGGTCGGGCTTATGTGCTCACGTAGAAGAGCTACGCGATGAGGTGCCAGTGCGGAACTGGGCTTAAGTGCCGAGCTGGTCGGGCTTATGTGCTCACGTAGAAGAGCTACGCGATGAGGTGCCAGTGCGGAACTGGGCTTAAGTGCCGAGCTGGTCGGGCTTATGTGCTCACGTAGAAGAGCTACGCGATGAGGTGCCAGTGCGGAACTGGGCTTAAGTGCCGAGCTGGTCGGGCTTATGTGCTCACGTAGAAGAGCTACGCGATGAGGTGCCAGTGCGGAACTGGGCTTAAGTGCCGAGCTGGTCGGGCTTATGTGCTCACGTAGAAGAGCTACGCGATGAGGTGCCAGTGCGGAACTGGGCTTAAGTGCCGAGCTGGTCGGGCTTATGTGCTCACGTAGAAGAGCTACGCGATGAGGTGCCAGTGCGGAACTGGGCTTAAGTGCCGAGCTGGTCGGGCTTATGTGCTCACGTAGAAGAGCTACGCGATGAGGTGCCAGTGCGGAACTGGGCTTAAGTGCCGAGCTGGTCGGGCTTATGTGCTCACGTAGAAGAGCTACGCGATGAGGTGCCAGTGCGGAACTGGGCTTAAGTGCCGAGCTGGTCGGGCTTATGTGCTCACGTAGAAGAGCTACGCGATGAGGTGCCAGTGCGGAACTGGGCTTAAGTGCCGAGCTGGTCGGGCTTATGGATTGCCAAGCTGATTAGGATAACATATTCCTGAGTAGAGCAGATGAAAGATTCCCGAACAGAACAGATGACAGATTCCCGAACAGAGCAGATGTCAGATTTCTGAACAGAGCAGATGATAGATTCCCGAGCAGGGCAAAGATCACAGATTCCCGAACAGAGCAGATGTCATATTTCTGAACAGAGCAGATGATAGATCCCAAGCAGATCAGATGGCAAATCCCGAGCAGAGCAGATGACAGACCCCGAGCAGAGCAGATGACAGATCCCTGAACTGAGCAGATGACAGATCCCTGAACAGAGCAGGTGACAGATCCCGAGCAGATCAGATGAAAGATGTCTGAACAGAACAGATGACTGATCCCTGAACAGAGCAGATGACATATCCCGAGCAGAGCGGACTTGGTGCTAATTGGCGTCGGGATTTCTAGTTCCGAGCTGATCGGGCTTATAGGTTTGTTATAAAAATGCTCAGATAAGGATGCAACCAGAGGAGGGTGAACGTAGGAAAAAGCATCGTTTGATCGTATCAACTCGCCAAATTAAATATTTGATTACGTAGAATAATTGCAGAACAAATGAGAACTGACCTATTTTTAGAGTGTTTCTGTGGTTGATTGATGTTCCAGTGTCATCAATCTCTTCCTGGCACATCAGTATTTTTGAGGAGAGTCCGTGTAGATAGAGATAATCGACCTCTGGTCGTCGATCTAGAAATGTTCTATCATCAGTTGAGCCGTTCATGCCGCTGTGAAGCCCTCGCGCTCGGGTGCTCGGGTTCTCCTGCCTCCTGGCATCTGGTCCTTATAGGTGGCCTATTTTGTTTTTTTTTTTATTTTGTCGCTTCTCACAGACGGCGCCAATTGATGTAACCAAATAGTTCAGCCGACGAGCTATCACCACGTCGAGGACCTCGGGCACGTCGGGCGTCGGGAGCTGGAGAATATGTGAGTATACCTGCAACCAACGAACACCCGTCAGAGGGCGTCGGAAGTGTGTCCGGCGAAGCCCCTCCGATGCTTAAGTCAGCCGTGCGCGCGAGAGCAAATATAGCTGTGTGCGAGAGTGTGCAGGAATGAGTGAATGAATACAAAGGAGCAAACCTGGCGGTATTTATAGAGGAGATAAGCAGATGAATCGATTCGTTTGCACGTTCTGTCGAGACGTGGGTGAGGTCGCGCGCACGTCTTCCGCATAATCCGGCCCACGTTCTCCGCCTTTTGCGGAAGTGCTTTAACACGTCGGGTCAGGGTTTTCGGGAGACGCCTCGAACTTAGGTCGTCTCCGGGAGCTCTGGAGCTCTGGTGGTCTGGAGGTCGGGAGCTCTAGAGACCTGGAGGTCGGGAGCTCTTAAGACCTGGAGGTCTGGCCTCGGGCGATGAGTTGAGGGAGACTGGATGTCTAGAGCTCTGGAGGTTGGGAGCTCTGGAGATCTGGAGGTCGGGTCGTCGGGCCCTTGTGGATGGAAGATGCTTCTTCTTGGTGCCTGGTATTTATAGAGGGGCTAGGAGCATATCTCGGCGAATATTCGCCTGTGCCACGTATCTCGGGCGAGATCTTCTCCGTGATCCTCGGGATCTTGTTGTCTAGATAAGGAAAGACGTATCCGGGTTGGATTCTGCTAGTCATGACAATGTCCTCGGGAGACACTCTCGATCTGAGCACAAGTCCTCGGGTGACTCCTCGAGCTTAGCGGCATGGTCATCTCGGGTCAAGAGGTCTTCCTGAAAGAGCTGAGGTCTTCCTGGCAGAGCTCATCCTGCATGAGGTCTTTCTGCCCGAGGTCTTCCTGGAAGAGCTGAGGTCTTCCTGGCAGAGCTCATCCTGCTTGAGGTCTTCCTGGCAGAGCTCTTCCTGCATGAGGTCTTCCTGCTAGAGGCCTTCCTGGAAGAGCTGAGGTCTTCCTGGCAGAGCTCTTCCTAGCAGAGGTCTTCCTGGAAGAGCTGAGGTCTTCCTGGCAGAGCTCATCCTGCATGAGGTCTTTCTGCCCGAGGTCTTCCTGGAAGAGCTCTTCCTGCGCGAGGTTTTCCTGGAAGAGCTGAGGTCTTCCTGGAAGAGCTCGGGTCTAAGATGAAAGATCACCAGTGGAGTTTTTGTTTTTTAAGAGGAGCTCTTTCCTCGGGTCCCGATGTCGGAAATTATAGTGGTATCGGGATTATAACCTTTCGCATTTGTTAAGTATATCCTTGTATGATATGGTCAGGAGTGGTTAAAATAATATGTAAAAGATATAATGTATATAAAGTTAATTTTCTTTTCAATATAAATTTTTTTTGGTGCGGAAACAATGTAGCTCCGACACTGACGAAACAGGTTTTATAATGAATAAATTATGGATTATAAATTTTCGCGTTTGTATAACAATCTCCTTGTAAAATAAAACAAGACGAAAAATGTTAATTTACGAGACAAACTATATATCTGGACCACATGGCCGACGTTCAATTTTGACACCAAATTTGGTCTAGTTGATGACTTTTAAATAGAAAATAGTGCTGAGTTGTCCATGTCTACCTTCCATCTCCGACAATTCTATCATAGGCCGATGTTCAATTTTTGACACCAAATTTGGTCTAGTTGATGACTTTAAATAGGAAATAGGGTTGAGGTGTCCATGTATACCTTCCATATATATATATAGAATTGTTGGAGATAGAAGGTAGACTGTTGGTACCGTTATACGGGGTACCAGATCGTAAAAGCACTCTGATATCAATTATTGAGATCGAAAAACAAGGGGTGCCCGAGAGTTCTCACACACCTCACGTAAGCTCTCACACAGCCTAAGACACCGAACCCTCAAGTTGCGTGCGTATAAAGATTTTTGATAGATAAACAGCACGCAACAAGGTAACCGGATCGCGTATGAAGCATACCAGCGGATCTGCGAGCTGGTTCAACCTATGCGATCTGGTTTATTTGTAACTTGAGCCGCAATAGCTCAATGTTCTTGAATTTTAAGTGCACCGAGATACAGATTGAGTTATGAAGTGAAATCATGCGAAAACAACTCAAACTGAACTCTTATAATCGAAAACTTATTAACAGTTTTAATCGCAGTTGTAAATTATGCAATGCGGATGAATGTAAATGCAGAAAGCTGCAAAATGATACGCTGCGATTTTTTTATGTAAGTTCGGAGCTGAATCTCCTACGTCTCCCCTTCTTCCGCAACGGGAAGGATCCACTAAAGACTTTGATTACAGCGGCCCCCGCTGCAACCCGATCCTACAACCAGCAGTCACAAGAACTCTTAGCAACCTATGCAAACCAGCCCGCAAGCTGTGTGTCTAACATCACTTCTTTTACGTTCAGTGAGAAAGGCTACATACACTTAATTAACGTTTCAGTACGAAAGACTGCTTAGAATTGTTTAAGGTATCTGTCCAAAGACTACAAGAAAGTCGTTTTTGTTTTTTATTCACTCAGCTAATCTCATCAACTCTCTCAAATATATGTGAGTGAATCACGTGTGAGATTTACAGTGTACGCTCAATCTCTCAAAGAAAATCTCACACACTGGGAAGTGCTCATGTCCGAGTTGGTTTTATCAATGTCTTCCCAGAGCTTGTGTTGTGCATTCTTCTATTTTTACAATTTGGATTTGCACAACACTATATCGACTTCGCTCTTCTCGCGCTCAGCTCTCTCGTGCTTGTGCTCTGCTATTGTTATATATAGCCTGACGCAGAGATTTATCCATTGGCACAAAGTAATAACCATTGAAAGTATTCTGACACTGTTGTACTTCGTGTCCTTTGTCTTTTAATGCGTTGCAGACTTTTCTTCACTTTAAGCACGTGAGCACTGTACTTGAGAAGAAAACACAAGCAAATCGATTTGAATACTGAAAAGCAATCTTCTTATAGTCCTATATTCAAATCGCTTTTCTTGTAGATTTGATAGCATCTGTCATGCTATCCGGACTGGTTTGACCTTAACCAGCTTGCCAGCTTATCTCCGTTCTGGTTTGCACTAAGCTGGTCTTTACTTCAAGCAGGTCTCTTCTTGCAACTGCTCTTGAGCTGATTTCTAATTTGCTCTTGTCATCTGCTCTTGTATACAACTGCTTTTGTTCTGTTCTTTCATGCTCTTGGCCACTGCTCTTCTTGCCAGGTTCGTTTGAACTTAACCAGCTGGTTTCTTTGCATCGAGCTGGCTTGTTCATTACACGAAGGCATTGCTGGACTCTGAGCTCGTTTTCCAGCTGGTTTCCTTACCAGCTGGTTACTTCTTTCACCACAGGAGTCTTCCTCCATCTGTATTTGCGAGGCTACCTCGAGCTCGTCAAACTTCTCACAGATATCATACGGCAACCTGTCTCATCTCTCTCATAAGCATCCAGCTTGACCAGATCTCCCGATCGATTTTCTCTTCTCTGAGCTGGCCTTCTTCAGGTAGAGCTGGTTTGTCCTTAACCAGCTTGTTCTCTATTCTTCTCGTCAAGAGTCACCGTGTTACTTGCTTGTTCTCTTGGTCCATTCAGAAACCTTATCCAAACCATCAGCAAGCACACCTTTCTTTCACTGCTTGATTGAGCCAGTTCTTCGAGGATACTTTAAACCTTATCCTCGTAGAACTGCAATCCAGCACCAGTGATTGTATCCCTTATTCTTTGGGATATAATAATCAGGTTTGATCTAGTCTACCCAAGGACTGAGATCCTATGATGAACTGATTAAAGTTGCACTAAGTGATCCGACCTGCACTTGATCACTGCGCTTATCTATGCGTCGGCACTTGAACACTGCACTTGTACGCCTCACTTGATTTGCGCTTGAACAGTTCTGCTCTTCACCGAATCTCTCTGCGCTTGATAACTGAACTGCTCTTGTACCAAGCTGGTGAACGAGATTGGTGTTCCCTGCACTCTGGATCTCTTCTGATGTACCAGCTCGGGCGTTCCGTCACTGTTCCAGCGTAGACATCATAAACTGTTCCAGCTTGGACGTCCCCTCACTGTTTCAGTCTAGATATCTCCCTGTCTTCTTACTCAAGTGTACTGCACATCGCACGTAAACCGTTAGTAGAATAATAACAGATTTTGTGTTAATCAAAATTCAGATTCTGATCTGTAGAAACAGATCCAACATAGACGTGTATGTGTGTGCTTATATATATATGATATTGTCTCACAGACATATCGACCAAGTCCATATTGTAATACGTTAGTATGAGAAACAATTATCGACATATGAAATAATATTTTTTCATGGTCGAGTCAATTACAAAGGTAATACTTTTGAAATAAAAAATAATACATTTGCATGGTAATTGGGATAAAAAGTAATTATTTTAGCCAAAAAACTACTTTTCATCTGTGTTATCAGTCTCACACAAGTGTTTGCCATATATATATATATATATGTATGTATATGAATCTAAATATATTTATGATCAATTTTAAGCTTGGATTCAAATTAAATGTTGTGGATTATATCAATGTGATGGTAATCGTTAACGATAATAAAGTGTCGAATTGTGGAAACAACAATAATCAACAAAATTAAAATGAATTTACTTGGTTCATCCAAAGACTGACTACGTCCACAGAGCCACTGCAAATTTTAATATTGGGAGAAATCTTACAAGTGTATGCAACACTCAATATCTCACAACTCAAACTCATGTATTAGAGAGAAGATAATTTTCTAACTCATTCAAGAAGAGATACTCAATATTTCTTTTTTTTTTATTATGGTCTTTTGAGCTTCTAATGGGATGCTTGAAATGTTGGATAAATTAATTTTGATGAAGACAAAGAATTCAACTCAAAGATAAATCGATCAGCTCAGGTTAGAGTTTTCAACAGTTTTTATTTTAGATCAGATCGAAGCCAAGCTGAGTAAGGACAACCCAACTCAAGGATTTCAGATTAGAGCTAAGTTGAGAAAAGGCAACTCAATTGAAGAACTTCGGTTTAGAACCAAGATACGTAAGGACAACTCAACTCAAGAATTTCAGATTAGAGCTAAGTTGAGTAAAGACAACTCAGCTCAAGAACTTCAGTTTAGAACCAAGTTATGTAAGGACAACTCAGCTCAGGGATTTCAGATTAGAGCTAAGCTGATTAAGAACAAATAAGCTCATTATATATACGATATTAGAGTTAATCTGATTAAGGACAAGAAAATCAGCTTTGGGAGATCATCTCAAAGTTTAGTAGTGAACAAATCAGACGACGACATCGTATCAGCTCAGAGAAGAAAACGGCTTACAGGCGATCTGTTAGAGTAGATGCCCAACTAGCCAACTTGTGGCGTGTGGGTTTATAGACTCTTGTATATGACAATCTTTATATATATGATATTCGCATTTATTCATATGGCATTCTTTACTTTCATTGTGTTGTATGATGATTAACAACTGCGTTGAGTAAAGACCTAGAATGCACTATAGTGTATGTTAGATGTGATAGTGGGTATGATGGCTATCATGAATTGTATTGATCGTCTCCCGGCCCAATTTTGTTCTTCCGCTGCCTCGCCGGGAGGCGTGATCCGGATCCGCCGTGGTTCCCTAACAGTGGTATCAGAGCCAAGGTTCGGATCTGATCAATACAATTGCTGCCTTATTGTATCTAATCTTTGAATTTCAGATCGGATCAATCAACAAAAATTTTTTGAAACATGCCTCGGCGACGCTGCGCATGGCGGCGCCCCACCGCGCGCAGGTCGCGCGATGCCATGCGCTCTGGCCGCGCATGGTGGCCCAGTCGTGCACGCAACGTCGCGCATCATGCGCGACACCATCGCACGCTGGCCGCACGATGGACGGCCCCTGGTCGCGCGCTGGCCGCGCGACAGCGGCACGCTGGCCGCGCGATGTCACACCTCTTGTCGTGCGCTGGCCGCACGATTGGCGCGATGGTGCTGCTGGATGCGCCACTCTCGGGCGAAGCTTGCTGGAAGGTACCGCGCTTGGCGCGGCGGCGTGCGGCCATGCGCCGCACCAATTGTTGGCGACGGCCGCCGCTTGCGACCGACGTCCGGCGATGCTCCGGTGATATCGTGACGGCTGATTCTTTCTAGGGTTTTGTTCGGGCCTGTCCCGGACAACCCATGAAGTTTTCGGGCTGATATTCGATATCGGGCCCGTTTTTGGTCGTTTTTGAATTTTTGAGATTTTTGGGCCTAGAATTGTTTTAAGCCCAATTTGATACAATTAAAATTGCAAAATACGATTTTAATTTTGAAATATGATTTTATAAATTAAATATGATTTTGTTGATTAAAATTTGATTTTATCGACAAAATACGATTTTATTTATAAAATGCGATTTCGTAATTAAAATATGATTTTTTGGATAAATAATTTGATTATTTAATCTATGCATGTTAATTAGATTATCTGTATGATTAGGATGATCGAGAGCCGTGTCCAATATGTTAGGTGTATGCGATAGATTTTGTGATTCGGTTGTATTAATATTTTTGATCTTCATTTAAAGTGGGCCTGTTTGTGGCCCGTTCCCACCCCTTGATAAATGTATCCCTTATATGTCATGGTAAATTTAAATGTAAAATTAGTAGATTTAGTGGGAGGACATCCGAAGACGGTGGACAATGACGATCAAGGATATTGAAGACCGAAGATCTGTAAAACCGGAAGCATTGTAATAGGATTGCATTGCATATTGCATTACCCCTAGGATTGGACCCAAGTCCGTGACTGGCAACCACGGACCGCATAGCTCTCGCGATCGATCATCCCAATATTTTTATATATGTGATATATAGTTTAATTGAATCCGCATGTTGCATGTTTTAAATTTGATTTAAAATATTCGCATGAGACCAAATTTTCATAAATAAAATCCCTCATTTTAAATATGATTTAAAACTTATATCAAGATTAATGTTTATTCGATAAACTAAAGGGAATTTAAATTTGTTTAAATTATCCCTACCTTCCATCAACAATGGGTGTACGTCGATGCTACCCGTACACATCGCCCGGCTCATATTATTGAGGGGGTCATGTATGCCGGAAAGCTGTCCACGCCATTGACAATCGTTGTGAGTCGATTGGAACTCCCTTTAATGTTGGCTCATATTATTGGGGACGTTAAGGGGACCGTCCTTCACGACTCAACATTGATGGGTCATCTTGACACGTGATAGTAAACGGCGTCATATTATTGGGCCCTTACTGGAAGTGAGGTGAATACATGGAGGTTGCACCGGTTGCAATCGAAAACTACCTTTTTGGGGTCATGGATGGCTGATATTATTCGGGTCCATGATCGCTTGATTGGGCTCCGTGTACCCACTAAAGAAACTTGCTTTCTCGATTTTATTAGAGGGTGGTGAAATCGTTAAAATAGTGGGAGGGTAATTCATAAAACTTAACGACCTTGTTTTATGTCTTAGCGATTATTTTATATAGTTAGTGATGTTTGTCTGCTTTCCTTTTCAGTATTACTGCATTGTAAAATGGTTTCGATGAAAAACCCGCTCGCTGCTATACTGGATAGCAACAAGTTCACCGGTCTGAACTACCAAGAATGGCTTCGAAACCTCAACATTTTGTTGGCTTCGGAGAAAGTACTCTATACGATAGAGAAGAGCCCTCCGAAGGAAGCCCCTGCCGATATCAGCCCTTAGGAGCTGGTTACGCTTAAACAATGGTGGGACGATTAAAATGGTTTCGATGAAAAACCCACTCGCTGCTATACTGGATAGCAACAGGTTCACCGGTCTGAACTACCAAGACTGGCTCCGCAACCTCAATCTTGTATTGTCTTCGGAGAAACTTCTTTATGGAGAAGAGAAGAGTCCTTTGAAGGAAGCCCCTACCGATATCAGCCCCGAGGAGCTGGTAACGCTTAAACAATGGTGGGGAGGTTAAAGTAAAGCTCGATGCTATGTGATGGCATCGATGTCCAATGAAATGCAACGGCGCTTTGAGAAGACAAAGTATGCTGCTGACATACATTTTCATCTCAAAGAACTGTACGGGGAGAACTCTCGACATGAGAGGTTCAC
>KV001303.1:62198-97283 GCA_001598015.1 Dorcoceras hygrometricum | reverse complement strand
TCGTAATCGGACCTTGTTGGACATGGTTCGATCTATGATGAGCTTCACTGAGCTTCCTACCTGGTTTTGGGGCTATGCGCTCTAAACGGCGGTAATGTTGTTGAACAATGTCCACACCAAGGCAGTTGATAAGACTTCATATGAGATATGGATGGGCAAACCTCCCAAATACTCGTTCATGAGGATTTGGGGATGTCCTGCTTACGTGAAGCAGACAGTGGGAGATAAGCTGGATACGAGATCCGTCTTATGCTACTTCATTGGGTATCCAAAGAATTCTATTGGATATTACTTCTACTATCCGAACGAAACAAAAGTGTTTGTTTCTAGAAATGCCACCTTTATGAAAAGGAATTTCTACTTGATAGAAAGGGCAGAATAGTAGAACTCGAAGAGGTTCGAGATCCAATCGAAGTACCAGATGAGTCTCCCGCACCTCCAGAGCCAGTACCAGAAATGGTCGCACCTATGAGATCCGAAAGGATTCCTAGGGCTCCTGAGAGATATGGTTTTCTCCTTGAAGATGATCAAGGTGATCAAGTTATTGGATCTGATCCAAGAACTTTCCAGGAGGCAATTTCCGATGCTGATTCTAATTTGTGGCTTGAAGCAATGCAGTCTGAGTTTGACTCAATGCATGCTAACCAATTTTGGACTCTTGTCAATCCTCCCGAAGGAATTGTTCCTATTGGGTGTAAATGGGTATACAAGAGGAAACTTGGGCCTGATGGTAAGGTAATGACCTACAAGGCACGACTGGTCGCGAAAGGTTACACTCAAAGGCAAGGTGTTGACTCTGATGAAACCTTCTCACCAGTCGCAATGTTCAAGTCAATTAGAATCTTGTTAGCCATAGCCGTATGGTACGACTATGAGATATGGCAAATGGATGTGAAAACCGCGTTCCTTAATGGAAACATTAAGGAAGAGATCTATATGACGCAGCCTGAAGGTTTCACATCTGTTGGAAGCTATCATAAGGTATGCAAGCTTCAGAGATCGATCTACGGTCTCAAACAAGCATCACGAAGTTGGAACCTGAGATTCAATGAAACAATTAAGGAATTCGGTTTCATCAAGAATCCCGAGGAGCCATGTGTGTATAAGAAGGTAGTTAAAAGCGCTGTGACGTTCCTCGTACTTTATGTTGATGACATTCTACTCATTGGGAATGATATAGGAATGCTGCAATCAACTAAAGTATGGTTGTCTAGTAGATTCTCGATGAAGGACATGAGTGAAGCATCCTATATTTTTGGAATACAGATCTATCAGGATAGATCTAAATGGATGCTCGGACTCACCCAAGCCACCTACATCGATACCATACTTAAGAGGTTCTCTATGGAAGAGTCCAAGAGAGGACACCTACCTATGTGCCACGGGGTCACTCTATCTAGGTATATGTGTCCGAATACTGATGAGGAGATAGAGAGTATGACACGTGTGCCATATGCCTCGGCAATAGGTAGTATTATGTATGGCATGATCTCGACTAGATCGGATGTCGCATATGCTCTGAGTGTCACGAGCCGCTACCAGGCCAACCCCGGCCAATTACATTGGAAGGCTGTGAAGGATATTCTTAAGTACCTACGAAGGACTAAGAATATGTTCATGGTCTATGGGGGTGGTGAACTGAAACTGGAAGGCTACACTGATTCTAGCTTCCAGTGTGATGTGGATGATTCGAAGTCAACCTCTGGATTTGTATTCTTGCTCAATGGTGGTGCTGTCTCTTGGAAGAGTTCCAAGCAAGACACCATCGCGGATTCAACCACTGAGGCTGAGTACATCGCAGCATCAGCTGCTGCTAAGGAGGCCGTTTGGATAAGGAATTTCGTCCAAGAGTTGGGCATCATTCCTAATGGAGTTGGTCCAGTCCCGGTGTACTGTGACAACACGGGTGCCGTTGCGCAAGCAAAGGAGCCCAGGTCTCACCAAAGATCCAAACACATACTGAGGAAATACCACATAATCCAGGATATTGTGGCTAGAGGGATGCGAAGTACCATGTTTCATTGGTAGGGAACATTGTGATGTTCTGAGCATGCAGATAGATAGTGACCTGGTGATCTATCGAACTACCCTCGTTCGGACTTTCCAAGTGGTTACCATTTGTCGAGTGGATAAGTCCGAGGTCTTGGTTGTACTGATTAGTCCTCACGACTCGAAACGTCATTGAGACTCTACATGATAGGCGTCTCACTTTGACCCGTTTGTCGACTCACTTAGGGTCATCAGGCGGCGGGATTGGGTGAGACCCCGATGCATGTTGGAGTCGATGTATCGTTGTCGAGGATTCACCGCTCGCAGACATGCGTGGATATCCTATGCTATCTAAGGGGATAATAGTGTATAAATCTCTGGCCAGAGTACTAGAAGTGTTTTAGGTAAATGGGTTTACCTAGTTACACTCGCGATGTCACTATTCGATCTCCAAGATGTATGCATATATATCGGATCTTTAGCGACTCTCGATTTACCAATGGTCGTTGATCTGATCGGGATATATGGATTGAAAGGACCGTACTGTACGCTAACCATGACCAAATGGTTCTTGCAGGCACTATCAGTGATACCTAGGGGATCATGGGGCGATGTTGCTAGACGCTCTTACCATGATCCGATGGGCAAGTCCGGAATTGTGATTCCGGAGCCGCAGTGGTTGTGGGCCCACGGCTAGCTGTATCCCTGAACCATTGAGGGTCACACAAGTACTGGATTCGAGATTCCCGCACGGATACTGAGCTCAATGTGTTGAGCAAAGGAAGAGGATTTTGGGGAGTGCGACTTCCTAAAAGTCAACAGGGGTCAAATCGTGATTTCCGCTGTTGAGGGGCAAATCTGTCATTTTGCACTGGGGTTCTGAAAAATGGTTTTTCAGATCAAAGTATTCAGTTTTGGAAACTGATTCGATCGGTCCGATCTGATCGGCGATCGGAGTTATGATGAAGTCACAGTGATGGGGATGAACCCAATGTTCATCCGAAATCGTGATTTCCGCTGTTGAGGGGCAAATCTGTCATTTTGCACTGGGGTTCTGAAAAATGGTTTTTCAGATCAAAGTATTCAGTTTTGGAAACTGATTCGATCGGTCCGATCTGATCGGCGATCGGAGTTATGATGAAGTCACAGTGATGGGGATGAACCCAATGTTCATCCGTTGGACCCGGGCCCGTTGGACCGGTCCAAGTCCATCATTAAGTCTACTTAAGGTAGACTTAGGACAAAATCATAAAACACTACACAATTCATTAAACCCTAACCCTAGCTCTAAGTGGCCGCCCCATCTCCTCTCTCAAAAGCCGCCTTGCGCCGCCGCCGCCGCCGCGCTTCGCCGGAATTTGTTCCGGCCAACTTGACGAGGAGAATCCGTCCGTGCCGATCTCGTCAGGCCTTCTAGTGCAGGCTGACCAAGGAGTCTCCCTTCCGGTCATGGACCTGATTGACGTAATCTACCGCCGCCTACCGTGAAGTGCCGGTTTCCTCGCGAAACTGGTCGGAGCCAGGCACGAGTTTCCAGAAAGGTAACCTCGAGAAACACCCTATGAATGGTCATAGCATGATCTGTTTTGAATTGTATTGATCGTCTCCCGGCCCAATTTTGTTCTTCCGCTGCCTCGCCGGGAGGCGTGATCCGGATCCGCCGTGGTTCCCCAACACGATCAGCTTAAAGTAGAGCTCGCACAGCTCAAAGACTCAGCTTAGCAAGACAAACTTCAAATCTGATCAGAGGAGCAATGAACAAGACAACAAACAACAAACACTACAGAACAAATTTTGATATCCGTTATCATTTTCAATGCCAACGTTTGTACGAGAATATCAGAGCAGTGCATAACGGTTTGCATACAACATAGTTGTACGAGTCTACGTGGAAGTACTATTTCATGCGTTCAAATTGTTGGATGTCGACAAAATGCTTACTGGTAACTTTTCCTACCATTGTTTTCAAATGACTATAAAATGAAGAGGCAATCAAACAAGGAAAGAGGTTACGCAATAGATGACACGAAACTGATCGGAATTCAATCAAGAAAATAAAAGGCTGTGTATTTCATTCTGTTGCAACTTGTTGGAGTTATTTTCATAAGTTTTGGTGAAGAAAAATAAAAAGAGATTAATAAACTTAGAGGTACAAGATCTGGAGGGGGCTTACGACGTTGGCTATAGAAATCAGATCAGAGCAGCGCTAAGCTGGTTAAGGACAAACCAGCTCAGTGTACTCAGTTATTCTGGTCAAATGACTAACCAGTTAAGGTAATTCAGTCACAGATCAGGTGTCTATTCAGAAGAGAAACAGATCACATCAGTTTAGAAGAGCGGATAGAACAGTTGGCTTTGGAGTAGTTGAGAGAAAAGCTCGGAGCGTAAAGTGGTATAACAGACCAGCTGGAAGATCATCTTGGACAAAACCAACTCAGAGCAAGGTTGTTCCACAGATGCTATCGGGTTACAGATATAAGTGATCAAAGATTATTATCTGGATCTGTACAAAACAAAGACAAGAGCATATCAATTCAGAGCATATTGGATCTGACAACATAAGAACCAAACTGGAAAAGCAGTTCAACGTACAGAAACCAGATCGGGAAACCAGCTAAGTAAGGATAACTTAGCTAAATGAATTTCAGAATGTTTTGAGGTTTCGGACAGATTGATGTGATACGTTTGACCTCTCTGCATTGATTTATAGTCGTTGGAACCACTTTGAGCTAATTCCAGATATGCAGAGATTTGGTTTGAACTGAAGACGGTGTAGAGTATGCTAAAAAGGGAAATGCATTTAATGAAGATATACGTACATAGTGCAAGCATTTAAAGCACCGCAGGAATTTCAATTTGGATACATTCGACGTGTCTACTGGTAACATTAATTACCGTTGTATCCAAAGGGTATAAATAGAAGAGCAGATCAGCTGTGAAGTGGTGACCAGTCAAAAAATCAACGACTTACAAATTCTTCAAAAGCAAAACAGAGTTCGTCTGTCGAACCAGCTCACAGCTAGTGACACATGCACATAGATTTCTTGTTCATCTTTGTGTCACACAAACCTTCGTACACACACTCTGTAGTGTTGAGCCATCACTATAACTCATAAACAGAGAGTGTTGAGTGCTGGATTTGCACAACCATATTGAAGCTGTGTTCATTGTATTTCGAACCAGATCGCATATCTGTGTTCTTGGTTGAGTGCTAGGAGTTCTTGTAACTGCAGAATGTTGGATCGGGTTTGTACAAGGAGTTGTATAAATCAATCTTCTAGTGGATATTCTTCCTATTGAGTAAGAAGGGGAGACGTAAGAGATTGAACTCTGAACTTGCAGAAACAAATCTCTCGACTCTATCGTTTACATTTACGCATCTAACTGTTCACCGTTGAATCGTGTTCTTTCCGCATAAAGCATTTTTATTACACGAGACAACAACAATCACTGAGAACCCTCCAAGCTGGTAACTCGGCTTAGAGGTTAGCTACGAGCTGTAAAAATTTTGAAATCAATTTTTTAATTAAAAAGTAACAAAGGAGTTCATTCACCCTCCTCTGAACTCCCGAGCTTGTTTTCCGATCCTATCAAGTGGTATCAGAGCTCGGATTCTTAGTGTTTGAACAACTTGTTTATTATTTTCGTTAAACATGTCGATTTCTCACAACAAGATTCCTATGTTTTCTAAGGAGGAGTATGACGCCTGGAAGATCCGGATGCAGGGTCACCTGGCAGCACAAAATGACAACATGTGGTTTGTGATCACTGCGCCATCAAGATCATGAGACCAAACACAACAATAGCTATATCCGATGGTGCACCTAAGTGGACAGAAAAGCCAAGGATAGAATGGAAATCCAAGGATAAGAAGAAATCTAATCTGGATAACGTCTCCAAGGACATCTTGTATAAGACGCTAGAAAATAATATGTTTAGCAAAATCCAGACGTGCACTATATAGAAAGAAATCTAGAAAAGCTGACCCAGATCTGCGAGGACAACAAAGAGACCAAATAAAACGAGTTAACCATGGCCCTGAAGAAATTTGAGCTGATGAAAATGAAGCCCAAGGAGACCATGGCAGAATTTGATGAACGGTTCAGCTCACTGGTGATTGAGCTGACCATATTGGGCAAAGTTTACAGCAACAGGGAGCTGACCCTGAAAGTCATGCGTGCACTACCCAAGGAGTGGGACATGAAGACCATGGCCATGCGAGAATCTAAGGATTTGAACAAGATGGAGCTGCATGAACTGTTCGCCAACCTAAAGGCGTATGAGTTCGAGTTGGAGACAAGAGCAGAATCTGAGCCTTATAAATATCAACCAACTAGAGCTCTTGCAGCAACAATTCCAGACCAGAGTCCATGCTCTACAAGCAGCAGATCAGCATTGGAGCTGAGCAAGGATGCTATGTCTTTTTTCATTAAGAAATTCGGGAAATTTATGCGGAAGAATAATTCTAAACCTTCTTATTTCGATTCTCCTAAAAAGAACTTTAATTATCCTTCTGATGACAAGTGTTATAACTGTGGCAGGACTGGTCACTTCATGTCTGATTGCAGGAAGCCAAAGCTAGATGCTAAGAAGCAACCAGATCGTAGTACCAGCAAGGAAAAGAAGGAGAAGAAACTTTATTGGAAGAGGAGAACGGAGAAGGCTATGGTTGCTGAAGAGAACAAGAGTGCATGGGCTGATTCAGATTCAGAGGAATCCAGCTCTAGAACATCCTCATCCAGTTAAAGCAAGGATGAAGTACACTATCTCATGGCTGATGACACTGATGAGGTATTCGATTTTTCCAATCTAGAATTCACACATGAGGACCTTGTCACAACATTTAATGACATGGTTCAAGAGTACAAGAAGTTTTCTCAATCATTCAAGGAAGTCAAAGCTGAAAGAGAGAGTTGTGCAACAAAAGCTGAGCTGGTTAGCTCAAGCGATATGCAAGTTGCTCTAAGTAAGCTTGCAACTGAAAATGAGGAGTTGAAAAGCAGGTCACAGGAGATGCTCTATGAGAATCAGCGATTAGCTGGTATACTAAGTTCCTGGACCAGGTCTTCTGCTTTCTTGGATAAACTGCATGGAGCTATGAAGCCATTTGGTGATAAAACCGGATTAGGCTATGATAGCAATGATAGCAGTAAAGCAGAGACAGATGTACCCGACAACTGGATAGGACAAAGTTTAACCATGAGCTTTGTAAAATCTAGCACGGGACAGTCCGTAGAGGCACAATATATTGAAGAAAAGATGGCAGATAAGCCTCCAATCTGGCAAGGAAGATTTTTTGGGCTGGGGGATACTGCTCCTGAGAAGTCTCGAGAAAGCTGGCTAAAGAAAAAAGTTGAACAGATGAGGGGTAAACCCAAATCTGGTGGTAGAAAGCAATGCCAGTTTTCTCACGCTTCTATGAAGGACAGACAGTACAGGCCTAGATACAAGGAGTCCAGATCTCCTGGCACAAATACTGCTCATCAAACTCAGTTCAGATCAAAGAACACACACGGACAACACACATATTTTGATCCGCACACTTGTAAAGTGGTTAAGATTATCCAAGTGTGGGTACCAAAAGGATTAATCAAGCCTGTACCCAAATAAATTAAAGGATACCAAGATTGTTTTATTTGTGATTGCAGGAACAACAAGTGTCAAAGTTGGAGCAATCAATGTGGTATCTGGACAGCGGTTGTGCAAAACACATGTCTGGAGATGCCACGCTACTAACATATATCAAGCAATGCAATGGACCCAATATCACTTTTGGTGACAATTCAAATGGTAACACCGTAGGTAAGGGTAAGCTACCCATGGTAATTTTACTGTCAACAACGTTCTCCTTGTTGAGAACTTGTGCTACAATCTGATCAGTATAAGTCAGTTGTGTGACAGTAACTATTCAGTTAAATTTCAAAAGCACACATGCAATGTTATAAATCCGGAAGGTCTGACCGTACTGGTAGGTTATCGATCTGGGAATACCTACAAAATAGACTGGTCAGATCAGCCACACTAAGAACAAACTTGCTTAGTAGCTGACTCTTTCAAGAGCTGGCTATGGCATCGGCGGATGAATCATCTGAATTTCAAAACAATTGCCAATCTGAGTAAGCGTGAGCTAGTTGATGGCTTGCCCAAGATAAAATTTTTGAAAGAGAAGGTTTGCTCTGCTTGTCAGCTGAGAAAGCATTTAAAATCCACTTTCAAAACTAGAGGCAGTAATAAAACTTCTCGTAAGCTGGGTCTTTTACATATGGATCTTTTTGGTCCCATACCCGTAACCAGATTAGGGGGAATGAAGTACACCCTTGTCGTAGTTGACGATTTTTCAAAATTTACTTTGGTTTTGTTAAAGATCAAACTGTCAACCAGCTGATCAAGCTTTTAAAATGTTTGCAAAATGAGCAATCTTGTAGTCTCAATCGGATAACGAGTGACAGAGGAACATAGTTTTTGAATTTCAAACTTTCCTCTTATCTGGATGACATTGAAATCAAATATGAGTTGAGTGCCCCTAGAACATCTCAGCAAAACGGGTTAGCTAAGCGTGAAAATAAAACTTTAAAAGAAGTTGCTACAACTATGATTGCTAATTCCGACATTTCAAATAAATTTTTGGCCGAAGTAGTGAACACAACTTTCTATACTCAAAACAGATCAATGATAAATAAGCGACACGGTGTAACCTTTTATGAGATCTAGAATGGAAAGAAACCTGATATTTCATATTTCAGGGTGTTTGGATGCAGATGCTTTATCCATATTAAGGGTAAAACGTATTAAAAAACTTTTGATGTCAAATCTGATGCAGGTATATTTCTGGGATATTCAGCCGTGAGCATAAGCTTATAGAGTGTTCAACAACAGAATGCTAACTGTTGAAGAATCAGCTCATGTGGTGTTTGATGAAACCAGCTTCAAATCAACATCAACTTCCAAGATGAATGACTTCTGTATCGTCTGGAGTCTACCAATCTTGATGAGTCTACCAGCATGCACTGGACTTGACAATTACCAATGCAGATATTCAAAATATTGCGCAAGCTGGTCCGGATCATGTTCAAGCTGGTGGAGAACATGCACAAGCTGATGAGCCTATCATCACGAGTGGTAATCCAACAAGTGGTGATCCAGATGATCCAGATGGGCATGCAGGGGGAACAGACTGAAGCTTCAACCTCAAATAGGCCAGGTTTCCGATGGAATAAAAATCATCCACCTGAGCTGGCCATCGGTAATCCTCCTGCACCCATTAGGACACGAGGCCAGATGATAAGAGAATATTTTAATTCTGCATTCATCTCGCATGTTGACCTAAGAAGGTAAAAGAGGCTTTAGTGGACCCAAGCTGGATAGAAGCAATGCAAGAAGAACTTCGCCAATTCCAACGTAGCAATGTATGCCATCTAGTTCCCAGACAATTATAGGTACTAAATGGGTCTTTAGAATAAACTAGATGACAATGATAACGTAGTTCGAAACAAGAATAGGCTAGTAGCGCAAGGCTATAGGCAAGAAGAAGGAATTTATTTTGAGTAATCTTTTGCGCCTGTAGCTAGACTAGAATCAATTTTTATATTTCTTGCATATGCCACATACAAGAACTTCAACGTTTATCAGATGGATGTCAAAAGTGCATTCTTGAATGGAATTCTGAATTGAGGTAAGTGTATGACACAGTCTCTTGGCTTCGTAGATCATAACAGACTGGCATACGTTTATAAGCTTGATAAAGCTTTGTATGGTCTGAAACAAGCTCCCAGAGCTTGGTATGATACATTGTCCAAATTATTAATAGATCATGATTTTGTTATTGGTTCGGTTGACAAGACATTGTTTAAACTTGTTAAGATTGATCATGTCTTGATAGCACAGATTTATGTTGATGATATCATATTTGGATCAACTAATTCTAAGCTTTGCGATAAATTTTCCAAGCTAATGTAGGACAAATTCGAGATCAGCATGATCGAGGAGCTAACCTTTTTCCTATGCTTACAAGTAAGGAAGCTTGAGGACTTCATCTTCATCAATCAAGCTAAATATACCAAGGAACTTCTCAAGAAGTTTGGGATGGAAAATTTTTCATCAACTGCTACTCCAATGAGTGCGTCAATAAACCTGGACAAAGATGAAGCTGGAACTGCCGTTGAGGTAACAATGTATCGTGGGATGATTGGATCCTCAATTTTTATGTGTGCAAGGTTCCAAGTTGATCCAAAACAGTCACACTACATCGCCTTTGAGCGTATTTTAAAATATTTAAAGGGCACACAGAATGTGGGTCTTTGGTATCCCAAAGACTCAAGTTTTAATTTGATTGGTTATAGTGATGCAGATTACGCAGGTTGTAAGATTGATTGGCGTAGCACTAGTGGAACTTGCCAGTTCTTGGGTGACAGACTAATATCTTGGTTTAGCAAGAAACAAATATCAATTGCTACTTCCACAGCTGAGACATAGTACTTAGCAACTGGGAGCTGTTGTGCTCAAATTTTATGGATACAACAACAGCTAAGGGACTATGGCGTTGACGCATAGGAAGCACCCATTTTCTGTGACAACACAAGCGCGATCACGATCATCAGAACCCCGTGCTGCATTCCAGAACAAATCATATTGACATACGCCATCATTTCATTAGAGACTATGTGCTAAAGAAGGACGTTCGGGTGGAGCATGTGCCAACAGATCAACATAGCTGACATCTTTACCAAGTCTCTACCGGACGCTAATTTTTCTTATTGTAGAAACATCTTAGGTCTCCTTGATATGTCTTGATTGTGTTTTGCATGCATATGTTCAAGGGTAACAAAATAATTCAAACAGATAATGGCAAAGTCAGTTGTTTATCTCCGAGCTGGTCAGCTCAGCGCTGATCTGGTCCAGCTTAGAGACATACACAGTGTGATGTTATCACGGTGTTTGAGTTAATTGTTCTCGTGCTGGTATATGAAATCGAATGGATGAGATAAATTAGTCTTTTCAAATTCATTTTAAATCGGACGGTCATCTCTCTGAAATTTCAAATGACTCTTTAATGTGATGATCCACTCAAAACCCTTCTCTCTCATCGTTCGTACATAAACTATTTTCTTTACTTTTTCAGTACACTTTCAATTTCACGCACTCTAGAAATTTAGCAAGAATTTTACAAGCATTTTCTTGCAATCTCTCGCAATTCCTTTGCTTCCTACATCTTTAATATCCGAAATGGATGCTTCTCTATTCGTCAATGCTATGCAGGTTGATTTCGCGTTCGTGCTCGATATGGAGCACACTGGGACGATACGGATGTTTAAGTCCCTGGAGGATAGGGCTTAAGGGATTTTTTGGGGTATCTAATTCTGTGTTTGAGGGAGCTGTGATTGAATTCTTTGCAAACGCGAAAGTTATCACGGGGACGATTGTGAGTTTTGTCGCCAATCGGAAAATGGTGGTTACAAAGGATATGTTTGCTGAGTAGTTTGGTTTGCCAACTGAGGGGACGGCTAGATTTCTTGATATTTCGACTTAGACAGTGGTGGAAATGCGAAGGAAGTTTTCTGGTATTGATGTGCCATTCATGGCACCGAATAAGAAGAAGGAAATGAATATGAAGTACAGATTGCTGCATGATATTGTTGCAAAGGCACTGTGTGCCAAAGCTGGTTCCTTTGACGTGGTTACCAGTGAAAATTTGACTTGATGGTGGCCATCAGTGCTGGCTTGAAGGTAAAATGGGCACAAGTTTTGTTCCAGATTTTGATTGCTATGGTGCATAGCCCTACCCGACAGTCACAAGGCTTTGATGTGAAATTGAGTGTTCTGCTACTGAATATGGTGAAAGCAAACCTTGGAGAGTCTATGAAATTGCACCCGCAAAAGGTGTTGAACAACAAGTCTGTTCACACCTACATGAAAAAGAATCTGGGTGTTGGTCCAGTTGGTGAGACCAGCAAGATATCGGGTGAGACAGCGAGTGAACAACAATCCACTGCCGATAGTATTCCGTCTCTCAGTAACAAGGCTGAGAAGGATGTTGGTGAGAAAACGAAGCTAGAAAATGCGGCTGTTGAGAAGATGAAGAATAAGAAGGAAAAGGTTGTTCCAGTGGTGAAGAAGCAGAAAGTGGGTGTGAAAAAGCTAGTGGCTAGGAGCCAAGCTGCTCCAGCAAAGTCCAAATCTGAGACAAGCTAAGACGCGGATTCGCGCCCGTTGGCTAAGCTGAAGAAAGGTGGTGCTCCACCAAAGCGCAAACTGGTTGTAGAGTCATCGGATTCAGAATCTACTGTGTCTCTCCCTATCGTACAAATAACAAAGAAACACAGGACACAGAGGAAGAAGCTGGTGAAGAAGGTTGCTGGTGACTAGACAGACTCCAATGCTGGTCCGATTCAGGAAATTCTAGCTGTGCCTGATGATGCTTCCACTGCTGGGGCTCCAGAAGCCAATCTAGAGACAAATAAAGAAGTTGTGAGACAATCTTATGATGCCTCCACCGCTGTTTATCAGGACGCGCGTGTGGAGTGCACTGAAAAAAGAGAGATAGAGGCTGTTACCGACGAGGGTGCTATTGTGGTCAGGTCTGGACCTGAGCAACTAGCTCAGCATCCCTTGACTTCTACTGGAAAGGGTATCTTTGCTCCTGTGGAAATCAGGGAGATCAACTGGGCAATACATTTTTTGCCCAAAATAGACCCAGCCGCAAAGGGCAAAGAGATTTTGGACGCTTTTTCCCAGCCGAACCCAGTGGAGGACTGTATGTTGGTGCTCAAATCAGCGTGGAAAGATGTATCCAGCAGAATTTCTGACTTTGACAAGTGGGTACACTTCTGCACTGACGTCCATTGACAGTTTGGCCAAAATCGAAAATCAATTTTTGTTTTGGGCTAAGACCGAACTGGTATCTGAACTGTTTGAGCGAAGGACGTTGGTGCTGTACAAGCTGTATGAGATGGGATTCAGAAGAGAGTAGATGAGCACCATGCTTACATGTGTATCTGGTTTCTAAGTCGTGAACTTAAGGAAATCGTGAAGCAGCACAGGGCTCTACGAAGTCTAGCTGGTCTATATTTTCTGGCTCCAGAAGCCTCAATCGTAGGAGATGCTACAAATGTGGATCTTCCACAGATTACCTGGATTGAGGCACATAAACTGATGATAACAGGAGCCACTCTAGCTCAGCAGTATAAGCCAAAGATTCTTGCCATTGAGTTCTCAACTCAAGCAGAACATGCCCAAACGACAGCGAAGCAACCAGCTCAACAGGAAGGGCAGGTAGAAGAGATTGTTAGGACATTTGAGGATGTGAAAGAGACTGAAGCCATGAATTCTCAAGAGCATCAGGCTCAAGGGAACGAGCAACAGGCTCAAGCGGAGGAATGTCAGGCTCAGGGTTCATAGAGAACCAGATCTAGAAATGGAGCATAAGGATGAGCGACGGGCTCAAACTGGTTCGTGATTCACATTCTTCTGTACAGTTTTCAACTTAAAGTGCAAATAATGAGGATGTCAGGGTACCAGTCCCTCTGGTTTACAGATGGTTGTATATACTGCACAACGTGAGGAGAAGCAGGAGAATTTATCCAAGCTGGTGCACAGTGAATCATTATTTTCCAACCCCAAGCCGATACTGCTAAGGAGCTCGTATCTCTGAAGGATACTGTATCTTCCTTAGGCTTACACATCAAACGGATAAATCATGATACCTACGTGGCAAAGCACACTACTTTGTAGTTTCTACGACATCTCGACAACATGATAGACAGGCTGGAGACTAGTCTGGCACGTCACTTTGCCGATAGCCAACAGCACCTTGTGGAAGAAAGTGCTTTATTGAAATCATAGTGTTAGGATCGATTACTCTCTGTTAATGTATACAGAAGTTATTTAGTCAATAACCAATGCTTAGAGGAAAAAACCAGATAGCGTAAAAGACGCTGGATCCAGCTGCACGCTGAAATCGGATCGCGATAACTAAGCTGGTTCCAGCTGGATGCTGAAACCAGCTCACCGAAAGAGCAAGCGATCTGGTTATTCGATGCCTTGAGCTGCAATAGCTCAGTGTTCTTGAATTAAAGTGCACCGAGATACAGATTGAGTAATGAATTTAAATCATGCGGAAATAACTCAAACTGCACTCTTAGACTCAAAAGCTCGTTAAATAGTTTTTATGCATATTAAACAGTCGTGCCATGCGTATGTATGAATACAATAAATTAGTAAAGAAGATACGCTGATTTATTTCTGGAAGTTCGGAGCTCAATCTCCTACATCTCACCTTCTTCCGCAACTGGAAGGATCCACTAGAAGACTTTGATTACAACGACCCTCGCTGCAACCCACTCTGATGACCCTCGGCCGCAATAACTCCTAGCCAGACCACTGCACACCAGCCCGCAAGCCGCGTGTGTCTAACTCACTTCTTTACTGCCTCAGTGAGAAAGGCGACACTTCTTTACTGTCTCAGTGTGAAAGACTACACACACTTCTTTAACGTCTCAGTGTGAAAAACAACTTGACTAGTTTAACGTCTCTGTCCAAAAACTACAATGGAAGTATTTGAAATTGATTCACTCAACTCAACAATTTAGCTCTCGGATCTCATATGTGAGTGAATTGTGTGTGAGAAATACACAGTGTACGCTCACTCTTAAATGTATTCTCACACACTGGAAAGTGCTCCTCTCCGAGCTGGTTTCTCAATGTATTCCCTAGGTTATGCAGTAGACTTGATTAATCTTTTTTGCTCCTGCACCCCTCTACTCCTGCTGCTCATGCTCTGCTTTATATATAGCCTCTGTGCAGATTGTAGACGTTGGACACAAGTTTCTTCCCGTTGGAAAGTATTCTGAAAAGCTTTGACATAGTTGTACCTTGTGTCCTTTGCATTTAATGGGTCTGCAGGATTTATGACTCTGAACTATCTTCATTCAGTGTGCTGCAGCCTTTGCTGAAATTGAGCTATGTGAATCTGTACCTGATGTGAACAGGACACGGCAAATCAGTTTGAACAACGTTAATTCAATCTTCACAAATATTTGAGTTCAAACTGCTTTGCTCTGAGCTGGTCTCTGTTCTCCGAGCTGGTTGCTGAACCTTGGGCTGGTCACTCAACTGATCTCACCCAGCTGGTCTCTGAGATGGTTGGCACTGAGCTTGTTTCCCAGCTGGTTTCCTTTCCAGCTGGTTTCTTCTTTCACTGAACCACTCTGTTGTAGCATATACTGCACTTGGTAACTCAGCTCTTTGCTACACTGTTCTGCACTTCATTGCTGATCTGAACCTGCTCTTGCTCCAAGCTGGTGAACTAGCTTCGATGTCTTCTGCGATCTGGTTATCCTTTTCCGGACCAGCTCGGGCGTCCCCTCACTGTTCCAGCTAAGTTTTCCTATGCTAGACCAGTTTGGGCGTCCCCTTACTGTTCTAGCTTGGATATCCTCTACTGTAACAGCTTGGGCGTCCCCTCGCTGTTCCAGCTTTTGACATCCTCCGTTGGACTAGGTCGGGCGTCCCCTTACTGTTCCAACTTGGACTACTCCTCAATCTGCACTGCTATCTGCTCTCAATCAATCTGCTATCAGTGCTTTGTTCCAGCTTGCTGCTGAGTTGCTACATTTCTCTTCATTCAGCTCGCTTCTATCTCTGTATCAGCTTGCTTCCATTGCAGGTTCATATTTTTGCTCGAGACCGGTGCTACCCCCTCCGAAACGTGCCAACGAGCAATACTCACCACTGCGTCGTGACATAAGCCGCTTTTTGGCAAAATTCTTCCGTTTAGGCCTCCGAAATCGCGTTTGTATTTTTCAGCTCAATCTGCGCACTTAAGTTAAATCATTATTACAATAGTAACATATTTTGTGTTTCAAAACTAAGATTCTGATCTGTAAACTTAGATCCAACAATATCCCCTTTTATTTACACAAAATCTGAATAAACATATGCAGGTATGTTTATGCTTCAAAATATTTCTCCCCCTTTTTGTGGGAATCAAAAAGGGTTTGAAATCTTGCCTCCCCCTTAATATTAAAAACAAAACTCTCCCTCAACAGAGCATGGGGTAATTTTATTTTCAAAAAAATAAAAGCATTTTCGGAGGAACGACACTTTTTAAAACATATGCATGAGATTTGAAAACAGAATCTATGCTACTCAAAGAAATCTCATTCATATAGACCAGAGGAGCAATAGAAGATTCAATTCACAGAATCTCTTCCATTTTTCCAGAAGGCTTAGCCTCGCCCAGCTCTAGAGATCTTGGCGTCCACAGACCACGCGCAATCTGTCAGCTCGTCAGAAGAGATGTTGCCGCTCTTTCCTTTCGAAAATTGCTCTGAATTCAATAGACATTCCTCCCCTATCCATATGCAATGAGTTTTGAAAACCTTAAAAATTTTGCAGCATAGACAAGCTTTCGAAGGACTATCAGAGCTGGCAAATATTTTAAAGCTGTTTAAAACATTTTTTCCAAAAAAAAAAATGCACTATCCAAGAACAACCTGCTCCGATACCACTTGTTAAGATCGATTACCCTCTGTTAATGTATACAGAAGTTATTTAGTCAATAACCTGCACTTAGAGGGAATAAACAGATCGCGTAAAAGACACTGGATCCAGCTGCACGCTGAAACCGCATCACGATAACTAAGCTAGTTCCAGCTGGATGCTGAAGCCAGCTCACCGAAAGAGCAAGCGATCTGGTTATTCGATGCCTTGAGCTGCAATAGCTCAGTGTTCTTGAATTAAACTGCACCGAGATACAGATTGAGTAATGAATTTAAATCATGCGGAAAAACTCAAATTGCACTCTTAGACTCGAAAGCTCGTTAAACAGTTTTATGCGTATTAAAAAGTCATGCCATGCGTATGTATGAATGCAGTAAAGAAGCAAAGAAGATACACTGATTTGTTTCTGGAAGTTCAGAGCTCAATCTCCTACATCTCCCCTTCTTCCGAAATGGGAAGGATCCACTAGAAGACTTTGATTACAACGACCCTCGCTGCAACCCACTCCGACGACCTTTGGCCTCAAGAACTCCTAGTCACACCACTGCACACCAGCCCGCAAGCTGCGTGTATCTAACTCACTTCTTTATTGCCTCGGTGAGAAATGCGACACTTCTTTACTGTCTCAGTGCGAAATACTACACACACTTCTTTAGCGTCTTAGTGCGAAAGATAACTAGACTTGTTTAACGTCTCTGTCCAAAGACTACAATGGAAGTATTTGAAATTGATTCACTCAACTCAACAATTTAGCTCTCGGCTCTCATATGTGAGTGAATTGTGTGTGAGAAATATACAGTGTACGCTCACTCTCAAATGTATTCTCACACACTGGGAAGTTCTCATCTCCGAGCTGGTTTCTCGATGTCTTCCCTGGGTTATGCAGTAGACTTGATTAATCTGTTTTTGCTCCTGCACCCCTCTACTCCTGCTGATCATGCTCTGCTTTATATATATAGCCTCTGTGCAGATTGTAGACGTTGGACACAAGTTTCTTCCCGTTGGAAAGTATTCTGAAAAGCTTTGACATAGTTGTACCTTGTGTCCTTTGCATTTAATGTGTCTGCAGGATTTATGACTCTGAACTATCTTCATTCAGTGTGCTGCAACCTTTGCTGAAATTGAGCTTTGTGAATCTGTACCTGATGTGAACATGACGCAGCAAATCAGTTTGAACAACGTTAATTCAATCTTCACAAATATTTGAGTTCAAAATTCTTTGCTCTGAGCTGGTTGCTGAACCCTGGGCTGGTCACTCAACTGATCTCACCCAGCTGGTCTCTGAGATGGTTTGCACTGGGCTTGTTTCCCAGCTAGTTTCCTTTCCAGCTGGTTTCTTCTTTCACAGAACCACTCTGCTGTAGCATATACTGCACTTGGTAACTCAGCTCTTTGCTACACAGTTCTGCACTTCATTGTTGATCTGAACATGCACTTGCTCCAAGCTGGTGAACCAGCTTGGATGTCTTCTGCGAACTGTTTATCCTTTGTCGGACCACCTCGGGCTTCCCCTCACTGTACCAGCTTAGTTGTCCTATGCTAGATCAGCTTGGACATTCCCTTATTGTTCTAGCTTGGATATCCTCTAATGTAACAGCTCGGGTGTCCCCTCGCTGTTCCAGCTTTGGACATCCTCTGTTGGACCAGTTCGGGCGTCCTCTTACTGTTCCAACTTGGACTACTCCACAATCTGCAATGCTATCTGCTCTCAATCATTCTGCTATCAGTGCTTTGTTCCAGCTTGCTGCTGAGCTGCTACATTTCTCTTCATTCAGCTCGCTTCTATCTCTGTATCAGCTTGCTTCCGTTTCTGGTTCATATTTTTGCTCAAGACCTGTGCTACCCCCTTCGAAACGGGCCAACGAGCAATAATCACGACTTTGTCGTGACACAAGCCGCTTTTTGGCCAAATTCCTCCGTTTACGCCTCCGAAATCGCGTTTGTATTTTTTAGCTCAACCTCGCACTTAAGTTAAATCATTAGTACCATAGTAACAGATTATGTGTGAATCAAAACTTAGATTCTGATCTGTAAAAACAGATCCAACAATCTTCGCCTTTTTGATTTACACAAAATCTGGATAAACATATGCATGTTTATGCTTCAAAATATTTCTCCCCCGTTTTTTGTGGGATAGCTCAACCTCGCACTTAAGTTAAATCATTAGTACCATAGTAACAGATTATGTGTGAATCAAAACTTAGATTCTGATCTGTAAAAACAGATCCAACAATCTTCGCCTTTTTGATTTACACAAAATCTGGATAAACATATGCATGTTTATGCTTCAAAATATTTCTCCCCCTTTTTTGTGGGATAAAAAAGGGTTTGAAATCTTGTCTCTCCCTTAATATTAAAAACAAAACTCTCCCTCAACAAAGCATGGGGTAATTATATTTTCAGAATAAAAGCATTTTCGGAGGAACGACACTTTTTAAAACATATGCATGAGAATTTGAAAACGGAATCTATGCTACTCAAAGAAATATCATCCATATAGACCAGAGGAGCAATATAAGATTCAATTCACAGAATCTCTTCCATTTTTCCACAAGGCTTAGCCTCGCCCAGCCCTAGAAATCTTGGCGTCCACAGACCTCGTGCAATCTGTCAGCTCGTCAGAATAGATATTTCCTTTAGAGAAATTGCTCTGCAATTCAATAGACATTCCTCCCCTATCCATATGCAGTGAGTTTTGAAAACCTCAAAATTTTGCAGCATAGACAAGCTTTCGAAAGACTATCAGAGCAGACAAATATTTTAAAGCTGTTTAAAACATTTTTCAAAAAAAAAATGCACTATCCAAGAACAACCTGCTCTGATACCACTTGTTAGGATTGATTATCCTCTGTTAATGTATACAGAAGTTATTTAGTCAATAACCAACACTTAGAGGGAATAACCAGATCGCGTAAAAGACGCAGTATCCAGCTGCACGCTGAAACCGGATCGTGATAACTAAGCTGGTTCCAGCTGGATGCTGAAACCAGCTCATCGAAAGAGCAAGCGATCTGATTATTCGATGCCTTGAGCTGCAGTAGCTTAGTGTTCTTGAATTAAAGTGCACCGAGATACAGATTTAGTAATGAATTTAAATCATGCGAAAATAACTCAAACTGCACTCTTTGACTCGAAAGCTCGTTAAACAGTTTTATGTGTATTAAACTGTAACGCCCCAGAATCCATAAGACCACAAATTCTAAATCCTTATAATTTGAGAACCCATTTCTAATTTCAGATTTCAGCATTGTTTATTTGTTCGAATAGCTGGTTTCTAATTTTCAGATTTCATAAGGTGCAGAGATCCGATCAGCTGTCACCCGAGCATGGCTAAGCAATTTTCAAACCTTACAAATAAAATGATGTTGGATGGGGGAATGGTTAAGTTTCAGATTTTGGGTAGTTCTTTTACAAATCAAAATATTGACAGGGGATTTTAAGTAAAATTTTCTGAACTACGCATGGTTTACCATGCCTACTCGAGTATTTTTCCCCTATTCCAAATCAGACTCCCATGCCGCTGTCCTTGTGAACTATAAGTCCAATTGTTTGCAAGAAAATATTCATTTTTGCATCAAAGAAAATAGGAAGCTTATCGTTGCGCTCGGGAAGACTCTCTGTTCGTGACCTGCTATATCTCGTGATTCCTTCTCATTGAGGCAAGTAAATCTGATTCTTGCTACACCATGAAAGCATGTGTATTGTTCTCGTTTCGTTTTAATATTCTTGCCTAAGTTATGTTAATATCAGCCTTTGTTCATGTTCTGTTGATATTGATATGAATGTTTAATGTTCGGGTTCACAGTGGGATATGTGGAACTCAAAAATGTGTTTTCGAAGTTGACATTGAAGATGTTGATGTTATTTTAAACGCTGAGCATTTCAGGTTTCTATTTCATCGTAAAGTTGCAAAGTCCTTCTTTTTCTTCTGGTAGATGGTATTGTATATTGCGTCTGGTTTGCTGGCGACTGGTTCTCTTGCGACTGGTTTACTGTTGCTTGCGACTGGTTTGCTTGCGACTGGTTTACTGTTGCTTGCGACTGGTTTTCTTGCGACTGGTTTCTATTGAGAATGGTTCCTATGTTGCGACTGGTTCTCATGTTGCTAACGATTCTTTTCCCCAAGTACCCAACGTCTGATTCCTTCCAAACACTAGTTGTACCCAACGACTGGTCGTATCCAACGATCGTTTATTCCAACGACTAATTTCCTATGTCTCAACTGGATGCTCAGTGAAAAAAAATGTTTTGGCGGAAAATGATTTAAAATGAAGTGAACCCTGATGTTAAGATCTGATTCCGTTCAGTAGATGTTTAAAGGAAGAAAATGTTCAGACTTTAGGATTTATGGAAAAGATAACAGACGGTCCAAATTGGAAGGGCGAGCAGCTGACGAGAGAGTCGGTTGCCCCTTCATATTGGGTGAGATTTCACCATATTGTAACTGATATCAGTAGTCATTCGATCGAGTGCAACGGGACCTAAGTAGAGCTTCTGTGCCATAAGTCTAACAAAAATGATAATGCTGGGATTTGACTTTATTTCCAGAACATATGTTTACGACAAATGATGTCTTATGACTTCCTTTAAACTATGATGTCTTAGGTATTTCGCCTGCATATATTGTGCTTTGTTACTCTCAGTTTTGCTTGTTGAGCCCCTAGGCTTACTAGCTTTCTTGGTGCAGGTGAGTCCGCGCCGGAACAGATGGGAGGTGGAGTTTGAACCAGTAGCGGCGTGCTAGTGTTTATCGAAGGCCTGCGTTTCCGCGATGTTCATTTTGTATTTTGCTGTTTTTGTTGTCTTTGATCTTAGTCAAATCTGTATTGAGATCCGTTACAACAAAGATGAATTCAAATAGAGTTCAGTAGTTGTAATGTCGCGACTTCTCATTTTGTACATCGAAATTGTAATGAAATCTGATTTTAATTTCTTGGCGCCAACGGTTGTACTTTGATTTTATTTTGAGCAAGGCAATACAGCTTGCTTAATTTATTATTTTAGCCCTTCTATTTCCTTTTCATTTCTTTTTCCTTGATTTCGTGGCTCCCATGGGTTGGGTGTCACATAAACAGTCATGCCATGCGTATGTATGAATTCAGTAAAGCAGTAAAGAAGATACTTGATTTGTTTCTGGAAGTTCGGAGCTCAATCTCCTACATCTCCCCTTCTTCCGCAATGGGAATGATCCACTAGGAGACTTTGATTACAACGACCCTCGCTGCAACCCACTCCGACGACCCTCGGCCGCAAGAACTCCTAGCCACACCACTGCACACCAGCCCGCAAGCCGCGTGTGTCTAACTCACTTCTTTACTGCCTCAGTGAGAAAGACGACACTTCTTTACTATCTCAGTGCGAAAGACTACACACAATTCTTTAACGTCTCAGTGCGAAAGACAACTAGACTTGTTTAACGTATCTGTCCAAAGACTACAATGGAAGTATTTGAAATTGATTCACTCAACTCAACAATTTAGATCTCGTCTCTCATATGTGAGTGAATTGTGTGTGAGAAATATAAAGTGTACGCTCACTCTCAAATGTATTCTTACACACTGGGAAGTGCTCCTCTCCGAGCTGGTTTCTCGATGTCTTCCCTGGGTTATGCAGTAGACTTGAGTAATCTGTTTTTGCTCCTGCACCCCTCTAATCCTGCTGCTCATGCTCTGCTTTATATCTATAGCATCTTTGCATATTGTAGCCGTTGGACACAAGTTTCTTCCCGTTGGAAAATCTTATGAAAAGCTCTGACATAGTTGTACCTTGTGTCCTTTGCATTTAATGCGTCAGCAGGCTTTATGACTCTGAACTCTCTTCATTCAATGTGTTGCAGCCTTTGCTGAAGTGAGCTCTATGAATCTGTACCTGATGTGAACAGGACGCAGCAAATCAGTTTGAACAACGTTAATTCAATCTTCACAAATATTTGAGTTCAAACTGCTTTGCTCTGAGCTGGTCTCTGTTCTCCGAGCTGGTTGCTGAACCCTGGGCTGGTCACTCAACTGATCTCACCCAGCCGGTCTCTGAGCTGGTTTGCACTAAGCTTATTTCCCAACTGGTTTCTTCTTTCACAGAACCACTCTGCTGTAGCATATACTGCACTTGGTAACTCAGCTCTTTGCTACACAGTTCTGCACTTCATTGCTGATCTGAACATGCTCTTGCTCCAAGCTGGTGAACCAGCTTGGATGTCTTTTTTGATCTGGTTATCCTTTGCCGGACCAGCTCGGGCGTCCCCTCACTATTACAGCTAAGTTATCCTATGCTAGACCAGCTTGGGCGTCCCCTTACTGTTCTAGCTTGGATATCCTCTACTGTAACAGCTCGGGCATCCCTCGCTGTTCCAGCTTTGGACATCCTCTGTCGGTCCAGCTCGGGCGTTCCCTTACTGTTCCAACTTGGACTACTCAATCTGCACTGCTATCTGCTCTCAATCAATCTGCTATCAGTGCTTTGTTCCAGCTTGCTGCTGAGCTACTACATTTCTCTTCATTCAACTCGCTTCTATCTCTGTATCAGCTTGCTTCCGTTGCAGGTTCATATTTTTTCTCGAGACCGGTGCTACCCCATCCGAAACGGGCCAACGAGCAATACTCACGACTGTGTCGTGACATAAGACGCTTTTTGTCCAAATTCCTCCGTTTAGGCCTACAAAATCGCGTTTGTATTTTTCAGCTCAACCTGCGCACTTAAGTTAAATCATTAGTACAAGTAACAGATTTTGTGTGAATCAAAACTTAGATTCTGATCTGTATAAACAGATCCAAGACACAGGTTGCTGAAATGGTTGGCTGTCTGAAGGAGCTTCGTGATGCCAAAAAGGGGGAAGGGACGAGCAGTAAAAAGAGGTGGTTGTTGTGACCTAAGACGGCTTTAGTTTGTCTTGTTTCTGTTGTACAGATGAATCTTGTATAAAGTGTTTAATAGTTCAATATAATCTCTTTTCAAGCATAAGTTTTGTCATCACCAAAAAGAGGGAAATTGTTGGAGTTAATTTCATATGTTTTGGTGAAGAAAAATAAAAAGAGATTAATCAGCTCAGAGGTACAAGATTTGATGGGGCTTACAGCGTTGGATATATAAATCAGATCATAGCAGAGCTAAGCTGGTTAAGGACAAATCAGCTCAGTGTACTCAGTTACGCTGGTCAAAGGACAAACCAGCTAAGGTAATTCTATCAAGCTGATTAAGGACAAATCAGTTCAGATGAACAAATCAGGTGTCTATTCAGAACAGAAACAGATCACATCAGTTTAGAGGAGCAGATAGAACAGTTGGCTTTGGAATAGTGAGAGAACAGCTCGGAGCATAAAGTGGTATAACAGACCAGCTGGAAGATCATCTTGGACAAAACCAGCTCAGAGCAAGGTTGTTCTACAGATACTATCTATATATATAAGTGATCGAAGACTGTTATCTGGATCTGTACAAAACAAATACAAGAGCAGATCAGTTCAGAGCATATTGGATTTGACCAACATAAGAACCAAACTAGAAAATAAGTTCAACGTATAGAAACCAGATCGGGAAACCAGCTAAGTAAGGATAACTTAGCTAAATGAATTTCAGAATGTTTCGAGGTTTCGTACAGATTGATGTGATGTGTTTGACCTATCTGCATTGATTTGTAGTCATTGAAACCACTTTGAGCTAATTCCAGATATGCAGAGATTTGGTTTGAACTGAAGACGACGAAGAGTATGGTATAAAGGAAAATATATTTAGTGAAGATGTATGTATATAGTACAAGCATTTAAGACGCCGCAGAAATTTCAAATTTGGATACATTTGACGTGTCTATTGGTAACATTTATTACCGTTATATCCAAAGGGTATAAATAGAAGAGCAGATCTGCTGTGAAGCGGTGACCGGTCACAAATCAACGACTTACGAAATTAAAAAATTTTAAGAGCAAAACAGAGTTCATCTGTCGAACCAGCTCACAGCTAGTGACACACGCACACAGATTTCTTATCCAATTCTTTCTGTCACACAAACCTTAGTACACACACTCTGTTGTGTTGAACCATCACTATAAATCATAAATAGAGTGTGTTGAGTGCTGGATTTGCACAACCAGGTTAGAGCTATGTTCATTGTATTTTAAACCAGATCGCGTATCTGTGTTCTTGGTTGAGTGCTAGGAGTTCTTGCAGCTGCTAGCTGTGGGATTGGGTTGTACAAGGAGTTGTATAAATCAAATCTTCTAGTGGATATCCTTCCCATTGAGAAAGAAGAGGAGACGTAGGAGACTGAACTCCGAACTTCCAGAAACAAATCTCTCGACTCTATCGTTTAAATTTACGCATCTAACTGTTCACCGTTGAATCGTGTTATTTTCGCATAAAACATTTTTATTACACGAGACAACAACAATCACTGAGAACCCTTCAAGATGGTAACTCGGCTCAAAGGTTATGTTGGATCTATTTTTACATATTAGAATCTAAGTTTTGATTCACACAAAATCTGTTACTACTTTACTAACGATTTAAATTAAGTGCGCAGGTTGAGCTGAACAGAAAAACGCGACTTCGGAGGCCTAAACAAAGGAATTTGGCCGAAAAGCAGCTTAGGTCACCACAAAGTAGTGATTCTTGCTCATTGGACCGTTCCGCAGGGTGCAGCACCGGTCTCGGGCGAAAATATGCAAGCTCATCCCGAACCCTGCGAGCTGGATGAAGAGAAATGCAGCAGCTCAGAAGAAAGCTGGAACAAAGCATTGATAGCAGATTGATTGAGAGCTGATAGCAGTGCAGATTAAGGAGCAGTCCAAGCTAGAACAGTAAGGGGACGCCCAAGCTGGTCTAGCATAGGACAACTTAGCTGGTACAGTGAGGGGACGCCCGAGCTGATCCAGCTAAGGACAACCAGATCGTAGAGGAACAATCTGGCTCACCAGCTTGAAGCAGTACAACGTGATAAAGAAGCGACCAGCTCGAAGACCAGCTGGGGAAAAACCAGCTCAGCAACCAGCTGGTAGAGACCAGCCCAAAGTTCAGCAACCAGCTCAGAGAACAGAGACCGGCTCAAAGCAAAGCAGTTTGAACACAAGTATTGTGGTGATTGTATTGCGAAGTTCAAACTGATTTGTTGTATTGTCAAATACAATGTTCACAGAGCTCAGAAGTCAGCTATGGTTGCTGCAGCACATTTAATGAAAAGGAGCTTAAAGTCAACAAAGCATGCAAAGCATTAAATGCAAAAGGACACAAGGTACAACATTGACAGAACTTTTCAGAAGTCTTTACGACGGCTATATGCTTTATGTCCAACGGATTAAATCTGCACAGTGGCTATATATAAGATGAGCAGTAGAAGATGAAGTGCAGAGGTGTGCATGAGCAAAAACAGATTAATCAAGTCTACTGCACAATCATGGGAAGATAGCAGAAAATCAGCTCGAAGAGGAGCACTTCCCAGTGTGTGAGAATACATTTGAGATTGAGCATACACCGTATAATTCTCACACACAGATTCACTTATATTTGATAGCTGAGAGCTTAAATTGTTTAGATGAGTGAATCATAAACACAAGTCATTGTGTTGTCTTTCGCACTGAGACGTTAAAGAAGTGTGCGTAGCCTTTCTCATTGAGACATTAAAGAAGTGAGTTAGACACACGCAGCTTGAGGGCTGGTGTGCAGTGGTGTTGCTAGGAGTTCTTGCGACTGCTGCTCGTAGGAGTTTCTCACACACAGATTCACTTATATTTGATAGCTGAGAGCTTAAATTGTTTAGATGAGTGAATCATAAACACAAGTCATTGTGTTGTCTTTCGCACTGAGACGTTAAAGAAGTGTGCGTAGCCTTTCTCATTGAGACATTAAAGAAGTGAGTTAGACACACGCAGCTTGAGGGCTGGTGTGCAGTGGTGTTGCTAGGAGTTCTTGCGACTGCTGCTCGTAGGAGTGGGTTGCAGCGGGGGCCGTTGTAATCAAAGTCTTCTAGTGGATCCTTCTCGTGGCAGAAGAAGGGGAGACGTAGGAGATTGAGCTCCGCACTTCCAGAAACAAATCTCAGCGTATTTATTTACTGCTTTACTACATTCATACATACGCATTGCATATTTACAACTACGTATAAAACTGTTTATTTGGGCTTCGAACGATAGAGTGCAGTTTGAGTTATTTCCGCATGTTTTATTTACATTACTCAATCTGTATCTCGGTGCACAAAGTATTCAAGAACACTGAGCTATTGCAGCTCAAGTTAAGTTAATCAGATCGTTCTGCCGAAGTGTCGAGCTGGTTCTAGTCTTCCAGCTGGAACTGGCATGTTTAGCGCTCGCCTTATATCAGGCTGGTTTCAACTTTCAGCTGAAACCAGCTTGATCTTTGCGAACCCGGCTTCAACTTCTGGCTGAATCCTACGTCTTGTCATTCGATCTGGTTACATCCTCTAGCACTGGTTATTGATCGAATAACTAGTCATTGCACATCGATAGAGGGAATTCGATCCCAACAAGTGGTATCAGAGCAGGTTGTTCTTGAATAGTTCATTTTCTTCGAAAAATGTTTTTAAAACAGTTTTAAACTACGCTCTGATACCTGTTCGAAAGCATGTCCATGCTACAAAAATTTTTAGGTTTTCAAAACTCATTGCATATGGGTAAGGGGAGGAATGTCTATTGAATTGCAGAGCGATTTCCCGAAAGGAAAGAGCGACAACATCTCTTCTGACGAGCTGACAGATTGCGCGAGATCTGTGGACGCCAAGATTTCTAAGGCTGGGCGAGGCTAAGACTTAGTGAAAAATGGAAGAGATTCTGTGGATTGAATCCTCTATTGCTCATCTGGTCCATATATATGAATATTTTTGAGTAGCACAGACTTTATTTTCAAAACTCCATGCATACATGTTGATTTCGACAAACTGTCTTCCCGTGCATAAAATCTTTTATTTCAAAAATAAAATTACCCCATGTTCTGTTGAAGAAATATTTCAAGCATAAACATACCTGCATATGTTTATCCAGATTTTGTGTAAATAAAAAAGGGGGAGATTGTTGGATCTATTTTTACAGATTAAATCTAAGTTTTTGATTCACACAAAATCTGTTACTACTTTACTAACGATTTAAATTAAGTGTGCAGGTTGAGCTGAACAGAAAAACGCGACTTCGGAGGCTAAACAAAGGAATTTGGCCGAAAAGCAGCTTAGGTTACCACGAAGTAGTGAGTCTTGCTCGTTGGACCGTTCCAGAGGGGGCAGCACAGGTCTCGAGCGAAAATATCAAGCTCATCCCGTACCATGCGAGCTGGATGAAGAGAAATGCAGCAGCTCAGAAGCAAGATGGAACAAAACATTGATAGCAGATTGATTGAGAGCTGATAGCAGTGCAGATTAAGGAGCAGTCCAATCTAGAACAGTAAGGGGACGCCCAAGCTGGTCTAGCATAGGCCAACTTAGCTGGTACAGTGAGGGGACGCCCGAGCTGATCCAGCTAAGGACAACCAGATCGTAGAGGAGACCCATCTGGCTCACCAGCTTGAAGCAGTACAGCGTGATGAAGAAGCGACTAGCTCGAAGACCAGCTGGGGAAAAACCAGCTCAGCAACCAGCTGGTAGATACCAGCCCAAAGTTCAGCAACCAGCTCAGATAACAGAGACCAGCTCAAAGAAAAGCAGTTTGAACACAAGTATTGTGGAGATTGTATTGCAAAGTTCAAACTGATTTGTTGTATTGTCAATAAAATGTTCACCGAGCTCAGAAGTCAGCAATGATTGCTGCAGCGCATTTAATGAAAAGGAGCTTAAAGCCAACAAAGCCTGCAAAGCATTAAATGCAAAAGGACACAAGGTACAACATTACAGAACTTTTCAGAAGCCTTTACGATGGCTATATGCTTAGTGTCCAACGGATTAAATCTGCACATTGGCTATATATAAGATGAGCAGCAAAAGATGAAGTGCAGAGGTGTGCATGAGCAAAAATAGATTAATCAAGTCTACTGCACAATCATGGAAAGATAGCAGAAAATCAGCTCGAAGAGGAGCACTTCCCAGTGTGTGAGAATATATTTGAGATTGAGCATACACTGTATAATTCTCACACACAGATTCACTTACATTTGATAGCTGAGAGCTTAAATTGTTTATATGAGTGAATCATAAACACAAGTCATTGTGTTGTCTTTCGCACTGAGACGTTAAAGAAGTGTGTGTAGCCTTTCTCATTGAGGCATTAAAGAAGTGAGTTAGACACACGTAATGTAGCGACCAGATCTTTTAGAAGCCACAAACTAGAAAGATATGAGATTGAGGGATTACAATGCTATTTTATTCAACTCTTGACTAATCGAGTTTCAGATTTTATCTATGAATTGTTTAGCTTTTATCATTTAAGAGCTAAATTCCAGACAGCAGGAATGCAATTACAGTAGATGTCTAAACAATTCCTACAAGCCAATCGGATCCTTTGTTTTAACTAAAATTGTTCGGTTTTCATATGCATTGTTTGGTTTAAAACAGAGCACGCTTCTTTCAGAATTTGGCATATTGAATTGAATGCGTTTCTTCCTTAGGCATTTACAAATCATATAAAAAGGATCTTAAGTTGCTTCATGCATCATTACTTTCAAAATCAAATCATATAAAGTGGTGTTCTCTCTCTCGAAAAGCCGAACCAAATACTTTCAAAGAATTTTAAAGGAAACAGGCGGTGCGTTAGGAGTTGCTGGATTTCTACCGTGAAATGTGTCAAGAATTCAGGCAAGTAAACTCTGTTTCTTGCTCACTCAGTGAAAGCATATATTCAATTCTGTTTGCATGATTATATGAGATTTTAAAGAAAGGAAGATGGCTTCGGCTGTTCTTCAAAACCAGAAAAGTTTATGCTCTGTTTTTTTATGAAGGTTGCGTTTTACTGTGATTTTATCCAGAAAGTTTGCAGAAAATAGTTTGATAATGTTCTTTCAGTTATTTCTTAAGTTCTCTTCTAGAAATTCCTCGAAGTAGCTTACAAGTAGCTTATTCGATCATTTCCAGAAATTTCATCAGATATTTTGAATTCTTCAGACAAAGGTAACCTTCGTAATTCATGGTTATCTACATGTTAAGTAGGAGAGCTGGTTCTTATACCACTGCTGATTTTGCTTTGTCGAAAATATTCTAAGTATAGATTTCAGCTATTGTATTGTTTAGTCGCGATCAGTAGTCGCACTATTTCATGTTCAGCTGGTAGTTCATTCATCAGCTGGTAGTATATATTTCAGCAGATGCTTTGCTTTCACAAATTCAGCAGATGCTGTGCTTTCGCAAATTCAGCAGATGACTTTCAGTCTGAGCAGATCTCTCCAGCCGCTTCTAAAATTTGTGAGTTTTAATTCATGTTTTAGCATAGAGTAATCTCTCATATAGAATTGTGGTGGATTTGGGTTACCCTTACAGATATGTCAAGAAGAGGTAGAGGAAGAGGAAGTTTTACAGAGGCAGATAGTGAGTCTGATGGAGCAAACCCCATCCTTAATACCATGGCGCAGCTGTTAGAGCGCTTAGTTAACCAAAACAATAATGAGAATGGTCAAACCTCAGGAAGAATAGTTAGTCGTGAAGATCCACAGGAGAGGTTTAGAAGACAGAGACCTCAGGAATTTTCTGGTACGACTGATCCCCTTATAGCAGAGAGTTGGATTAAATCCATAGAGGTGATTTTTGATTATTTGCAACTGACTGAACAAGAAAGACCACGGTGTGCGATTTACATGCTGAGAGGAGATGCCATGATATGGTGGGAAGGAGCCAAGCTAACAGTAGACTTGGAAATTCTTACTTGGGAAGAGTTTAAGAGAGTATTTTATGAACAATACTTTACAGCAGATGTAAGACAGCAGTTGCGTAGTGAGTTTTTAACTCTTAAGCAAGGAGAGATGTCTATGCGGGATTATATCCGTAAGTTTGAGAGAGGTTGTTATTTTGTTCCTTTAATTGGGACAAATGTAGATATGAAGCTAGAACATTTTGTTGATGGGTTAAAACCGATGATTAGGCATGATGTTAGATTGGCAGAACCTGTAGATTATAGATCAGCTGTGAATAAGGCCCTACGGGCAGAACAAGACTGGAAAATAATAGAAGAAGAGAGACAATTGAAAAGACAAGCTTTTCAGCAGAAGGACCGTAGGCAAAATAAGAAACCAAATAATAACCAGCAGGAGTCTCAAGAAAAAGAACCCTTAGTTGTTCAGCCTATCTCTGCTGTTCCTAATTCAGGAACTAGGCCTCCATGTCCAACCTGTAAGAAAAACCATTCAGGCCAGTGTCTTTTTAGCCAGAGAGTGTGTTATACTTGTGGTAAGCCAGACCATATGTCTAGGGAGTGTTCCCAAAAGCGACCACTCATCACCGGTAGAGCTTACATAATGACAGCTGCAGAAACACCATCAGCGGCGACGGGTAAGACTTTGTTGCCAATATGTTTACCTTAGCATTGTTAGATTCTGGTCAACTTGTATTTTGTATCAGATAGGTTTGTTAAGAAATTGATGGCTAATTTAGAAGAAAAAGAAGTAGAGTACTGTGTTTAGATCCTCTTGAGTTCGAATTTAGTTTCCATATGTTTAGAATTGTTCATCTTCCGGTGAATGGTAACATCGGAACTTGATGCTATGTATCGGTAGTTGTTAGTTGAATCAGTGTCTGGTTTGATAAACAACAGCTGATAGCATAGCTGTCGTTTGATGTTGCAGCACCAAAGTTCATTTTTCAGCACTTACATTCCATTGCTATGACCAGCAGCTGCACAGTCCATTTCCAGCAGTTGCATTATATCGTTGAATCCAGCAGTTGTATTCATGTTGTTTCACAATGGCGTCGTTTCAATTAGTACGTTTGTTGTTAGTAAAGGACCTTGCAGCTGGTTCCTATTTATCCCAGCTGGTTTCTTTCAGCACTATTCATGAACCGTAGAAATTTGTTTCGTTTCCAAATACTGTTCCAATTTGTTGCATCTGATTTCATTACATCGATGCGTCTCTTATAGTAGAATTAGATGCTCAGATAAGAACCTGTTTAAGTAGCGTTAGATTTAGATTATGAAGAAGTTTTAGTAAAGGTTCTTTTAAGAGAAAATCGTAAGTTAAAGAATAGAACTATCCCTGGATTAAGATGCAGTGGGTAAATCACACTGAAAGAGAAATTATGTGGGAAGACGATTTTGATTTGTAGAAAAGCTACCCAGATTTCCTCAAGAAAGTGAATTTCGGGGACGAAATTCTTTTAAGGGGGGTAGATTGTAGCGACCAGATCTTTTAGAAGCCACAAACTAGAAAGATATGAGATTGAGGGATTACAATGCTATTTTATTCAACTCTTTACTAATCGAGTTTCAGATTTTATCTATGAATTGTTTAGCTTTTATCATTTAAGAGCTAAATTCCAGATAGCAGGAATGCAATTACAGTAGATGTCTAAACAATTCCTACAAGCCAATCGGATCCTTTGTTTTAACTAAAATTGTTCGGTTTTCATATGCATTGTTTGGTTTAAAACAGAGCACGCTTCTTTCAGAATTTGGCATATTGAATTGAATGCGTTTCTTCCTTAGGCATTTACAAATCATATAAATAGGATCTTAAGTTGCTTCATGCATCATTACTTTCAAAATCAAATCATATAAAGCGGTGTTCTCTCTCTCGAAAAGCCGAACCAAATACTTTCAAAGAATTTTAAAGGAAACAGGCGGTGCGTTAGGAGTTGCTGGATTTCTACCGTGATTTGTGTTCAAGAATTCAGGCAAGTAAACTCTGTTTCTTGCTCATTCAGTGAAAGAATATATTCAATTCTGTTTGCATGATTATATGAGATTTTAAAGAAAGGAAGATGGCTTCGGCTGTTGTGAGGATTGAGAATTTGGTTTAGTGATTAATTGTTTTGATTTGGGATTAATCACGTGTTTTTGAGGTTCCTGCTGAATTTGTGAGCGTCGCGTTAATTTTGGAGAAAATGGCAGCAGCAGGTTACTGTAGCTCGTGTTGGTGAATTTTGAATCAGCATAGATGACGTCAGCGTGACGCAAGGAGAGCTGTTGGTTTTGGTTTTGAAGTTTGAAGTTGCTGCTGGTAGACGTTGCGCGTAGCATGAGATTGAGCGAGGAAGTGACACGCGTTGGTCAACATGTTGGAGTGTTGACTATTGATTTCAGCAGAGGCGCTTGTGAACAGTGATCAGCTGATGGTTCGTGGAATTAGTCGCGAGAGCTATCGATAGATATGATGACGTAGGCGTGACGTATTCCTTACTGCTGGTAGTGTTTGCGTTGTGTTGGTTGCTGCTGATCAGCAGGCGCGCTTATGCGAGAGCGTTGAGAAGCGGCGTCGTTTGATTAAGTGAAAACGCTGCGTTTTGGAGCTTTGTGTTTAGAGATCAGCAGTTGGCAGCTTTTCTTACGTATATGAAATGACGTCATTTGATTTAGTAGATGCGTCGTCGTTTTGAGTGTTTTCTCGCGACCAGCAGTTAGATTGCTTTGTAGAGAGAGCTGTTATCAGCTCTTGGTTGTTTTGCTTGCGAGAACTGTTGTCAGCTGGTGGTTGCTACGGCGTCGTTTAGATAAGTTGGAACGGTGTCGTTTTGTAGCGTCTTCGTGCGATTGTTGTTTAGTCGTTGCTGCTGATTTTACGAAAAGAAAAGAGAATATTGCTGCTGATAGACTTCTGCTGAATACTTCGATGGATCTTAGTGAATCAGCAGGCGAGGATTGAAGAGGTATTTATAGTAGTGTTGATCGACACTTAGATTTATTTGGAACCAGATATATCTTATCTCTTCTTCTCCAAACCCTCGTCGAGCTACTGTTCACCGAGACATTTCTTCCCTAGATTTCCATCGCATCCAGCCTTTGTTTTTGGAGATCTTTGTGGCGCTGAATTCCCCTTGCTTAGCTCTTTCGTTTGCTACCCATTTGAGTAGTTGAATTGCGCTGAAAGTGGAAACGCGAAGCTGCTGGACTTCGAAGCTTTTGAGGAAAGTCTGTGCGTGCGTTCTTCTGCTAGCGTGAGCACGGGCAGAACAAGACTGGAAAATAATAGAAGAAGAGAGACAATTGAAAAGACAAGCTTTTCAGCAGAAGGACCGTAGGCAAAATAAGAAACCAAATAATAACCAGCAGGAGTCTCAAGAAAAAGAACCCTTAGTTGTTCAGCCTATCTCTGCTGTTCCTAATTTAGGAACTAGGCCTCCATGTCCAACCTGTAAGAAAAACCATTCAGGCCAGTGTCTTTTTAGCCAGAGAGTGTGTTATACTTGTGGTAAGCCAGGCCATATGTCTAGGGAGTGTTCCCAAAAGCGACCACTCATCACCGGTAGAGCTTACATAATGACAGCTGCAGAAACACCAGCAGATACATCAGCGGCGACGGGTAAGACTTTGTTGCCAATATGTTTACCTTAGCATTGTTAGATTCTGGTCAAATTGTATTTTGTATCAGATAGGTTTGTTAAGAAATTGATGGCTAATTTAGAAGAAAAAGAAGTAGAGTACTGTGTTTAGATCCTCTTGAGTTCGAATTTAGTTTCCATATGTTTAGAATTGTTCATCTTCCGGTGAATGGTAACATCGGAACTTGACGCTATGTAATCGGTAGTTGTTAGTTGAATCAGTGTCTGGTTTGATAAACAACAGCTGATAGCGTAGCTGTCGTTTGATGTTGCAGCACCAAAGTTCGTTTTTCAGCACTTACATTCCATTGCTATGACCAGCAGCTGCACAGTCCATTTCCAGCAGTTGCATTATATCGTTGAATCCAGCAGCTGTATTCATGTTGTTTCACAACGGCGTCGTTTCAATTAGTACGTTTGTTGTTAGTAAAGGACCTTGCAGCTGGTTCCTATTTATCCCAGCTGGTTTCTTTCAGCACTATTCATGAACAGTAGAAATTTGTTTCGTTTCCAAATACTGTTCCAATTTGTTGCATCTGAATTCATTACATCGATGCGTCTCTTATAGTAGAATTAGATGCTCAGATAAGAACCTGTTTAAGTAGCGTTAGATTTAGATTATGAAGAAGTTTTAGTAAAGGTTCTTTTAAGAGAAAATCGTAAGTTAAAGAATAGAACTATCCCTGGATTAAGATGCAGTGGGTAAATCACACTGAAAGAGAAATTATGTGGGAAGACGATTTTGATTTGTAGAAAAGCTACCCGGATTTCCTCAAGAAAGTGAATTTCGGGGACAAAATTCTTTTAAGGGGGGTAGATTGTAGCGACCAGATCTTTTAGAAGCCACAAACTAGAAAAATATGAGATTGAGGGATTACAATGCTATTTTATTCAACTCTTGACTAATCGAGTTTCAGATTTTATCTATGAATTGTTTAGCTTTTATCATTTAAAGAGCTAAATTCCAGATAGCAGGAATGCAATTACAGTAATGTCTAAACAATTCCTACAAGCCAATCGGATCCTTTGTTTTAACTAAAATTGTTCGGTTTTCATATGCATTGTTTGGTTTAAAACAGAGCACGCTTCTTTCAGAATTTGGCATATTGAATTGAATGCGTTTCTTCCTTAGGCATTTACAAATCATATAAATAGGATCTTAAGTTGCTTCATGCATCATTACTTTCAAAATCAAATCATATAAAGCGGTGTTCTCT
>KV001303.1:51617-61698 GCA_001598015.1 Dorcoceras hygrometricum | reverse complement strand
TAGTTGACAGATTAACTAAGTCTGCTCATTTTCTTCCTGTAAAGACAACCGATGGTTTGAATAAATATGCAGAGCTTTATATTAAGGAAATAGTCAGACTTCACGGGATTCCGAGTTCTATTGTATCAGATAGAGATCCCAGATTTCTTCAAGTAAGTGAATTTCGGGGACGAAATTCTTTTAAGGGGGGTAGAATGTAACGACCAGCTCATTTAGAAGTCCACAATTAGAAAGATATGAGATTGAGGGATTACATTGCTATTTCAATTCGATTCTTGAATATTTCAGTCTACGTTATGATCGATCTTTATATTATTATGGATTGATATTCTAATGCTAGAATACAAGTACCGTAGATTTTTAATGACTTCTGCGAACCAAATGGATTCTCTGTTTAACTAAAAATTCTCGGTTTCCATGCATATCTTTTGTTTTGAAAAACAGAGCACGCTTTCTTAAGAGTTTTGCATATTGATATAACGTGTTTATTTTCCTTAGACATAATGAATCATATAAATAGGATCTTAATTTGCTTCATGCATCATTACTTTCAAACTAAATCATATTAAGCGGTGCTCGCTCTCAAAGAAGCCGAACCAAAATACTTTCAAAAGTGTTTTAGAGGAAACAGGCGGTGCGCAAGAAGTATATTGAATTTTCTGCTGCTCTTGTGTTCAAGATACCAGGCAAGTAAACTCTGTTTCTTGCTCACTCAGTGAAAGCATATATTCAATTCTGTTTGCATGATTTTATGAGATTTTAAAGAAAGGAAGATGGCTTCGGCTGTTCTTCAGGAAAACCAGAAAAGTTTATGCTCTGTTTTTATAAAGGTTGCGTTTTACTGTGATTTTAATCCAGAAAGTTTACAGAAAATAGTTTGATGATGTTCTTTCAGTATTTCTTAAGTTTTCTTCAGAAATTCCATCGAAGTAGCTTACAAGTAGCTTATTCGATCGTTTCCAGAAATTTCTTCAGATATTTTGAACTCTTTAGACAAAGGTAACCTTCGTATTTCATGGTTATCTATATGTTAAGTAGGAGAGCTGGTAATTTGCCATCAGCTGGTAGTTTGTTCATCAACTACTAGTATTCAGCAGATGCATATTTCAGCAGATGCTTTGCTTTCGTAAATTCAGCAGATGCATATTTCAGCAGATGCTTTGCTTTCGTAAATTCAGCAGATGCATATTTCAGCAGATGCTTTGCTTTCGTAAATTCAGCAGATGCATAAATCAGCAGTAGCAACTGGTTGTAGCGACTGGTTGTAGCGACTGAGTTATGTGCTACGAAATCGTTTCACTTTACATTTATTTAAAAGACCTCGCGACTGGATTCTTGTCTTGCGACTGATTCCTATTCGTTGCGACTGGTACTGTTCACCAGCAGATGTATTTCATTTCATTATTTCAGCAGTTGTTTTACTTATTTCTAAGTACTGTTCATTCAGCTGGTATTAGTCTTGCGACTGGTACTGTTCATTATTCGTTTTCTTCAGCAGATAACGAAACTTCAGAATTCGATTCTTTATTCCATTCAGAATCATTTCCAAGATTGTATTCGATTTAACTGACAGATTCAAGTAGCATGTTTATTCAGTTTTCATTTTCGCAAGCCTTACAGAGAAATCCTTTACAGTTCCAGAACATCATCAGACGAGAGAAAACTAGTAAACGTACAGAGAGAAAGAAAACAGATTTTTAGAAAGAAAAGAAAGAGCAGAACAATGTTTTAGAAAATGTTTTAAGTTATGACAACTAAGAGGGTCCCCAGAGGAAGGGTGAGTGTGCGGCTGACGAACCGTATGCCCTTTCAACAGAGGAAGGATCAGGTGTATAGGTCGACGGATCTATATATCCCTTCACCATGATCCATAGTGCTAGAAACTGATATCAGGAGTTTGATCAAGCGAATTGGACCAAAATGTTTAAAGTGTTGTCATAATTTCAGAAGAGCGCAAATGTGATTTTAGTCACAACTCCAGAATATGTTTAAAGAAAATGTTTTCAAAATTTGATTATGTTTTTATGCTTTCAGTTTCTATCAGAATTCTCAGATATAGATATATGCTAGTGCGCTTGTTCATTTCAAAGCGTACCTAGATTTTCAGATTATGTATTCAGCTTTCAGTTCCAGTTTCAGTATCAGTTCTATTGCATGATTTTGCTATTCCAGATTTACCTGCTGAGCCTTTGGCTCACTAGTTTTCATTGAGTGCAGGTAATCAGCAGTAGGAGCTGGAGGGAGATGATCAGAAAGGGAGGATGTGTTTATCGTGGACATCTTCCATTGTTCTTTTCAGCTTTTGTTTTGATGTACAGAACTTTAGTTATAGTTATGTATGTTAGCAGATTTCTAGTTCTTCTTTTGTAGAAATCTGTACAAACTTGTGGCGTCAAGAGATATGCTAGTCCTTCCAGTTTTCATCAGTTGGTATATCTATTTAGCGTATGTTATAAGATCAGCAGAGGATTTAGTTCCATGTTTTTATATACCCTACCTGCTGATTTCTTCCGTTTGCTATGAAAAGTGTTTATCAGCTTATCTTACTTCCGCTCACTTCATTGTTTCAATTGTTCCGCATTTCAGCAGCAACGAATTGTGTTTATTCGCAATTTAGTCCAGAATTTAGTAACGACTTTTAGGTTTATTTAGATTGAAATTTTTGGGTCTTTCAATTCGAACCCCAAATTTCTAAATTTTCTTTGAGAAAAGTCCGGTCGTTACACGTAACTTGCGGGCTGGTGTGCAATGGTGTTGCTAGGAGTTCTTACGACTACTGGTCGTAGGATTGGGTTGCAGCGGGGCCGTTGTAATCAAAGTCTTCTAGTGGATCCTTCCCGTGGCAGAATAAGGGGAGACGTAGGAGATTGAGCTCCGAACTTCCAGAAACAAATTTCAGCGTATTTCTTTTACTGCTTTACTACAGTCATACATACGCATTGCATATTTACAACTACACATAAAACTATTTATTTGGGATTCGAACGATAGAGTGCAGTTTGAGTTATTTCCGCATGTTTTATTTACATTACTCAATCTGTATCTCGGTGCACAAAGTATTCAAGAACACTGAGCTATTGCAGCTCAAGTTAAGTTAATCAGATCGTTCGGCCGAAGTGTCGAGCTGGTTCTAGTCTTCCAAGAACTGGCATGTTTAGCGCTCGCCTTATATCAGGTTGGTTTCAACTTTCAGCTGAAACCAGCTTGATCTTTGTGAACCCGGCTTCAACTTCTGGCTGAATCCTGCGTCTTGTCATTCGATCTGGTTACACCCTCTAGCACTGGTTATTGATCGAATAACTAGTCATTGCACATCGATAGAGGGAATTCGATCCCAACAGGTTAGCCACGAGCTGTAAAAGTTTTGAAATCAATTTTTTAATAAAAAGTAGCAAAGGAGTTCATTCACCCCCTTCTGAACTCCAGAGCTTGTTTTATGATCCTATCACAACTACTATTCACAGAAATATTTCAATATGTTGCATTCCAGATTCAACTCAGAACTGAATCTGCTAGGCTTAATTTTTCAATTCCTATTCATTCGAAAAAGCTTTCACACAATAATTTGTAATACAATAATTTGTAATACACAGCCTGCGAGCTGTTTGAGGTGTTGATACTAGGTATTCAGTTTGGTCCGGCAAGCTGAGTCGTTTAGGATATATTGTATACTAAACAAATTCTTCTAGTGAAATCCTTCCATTTTGGAAGAAGGGGAGACATAGAATCGTTTCTTCGAACTGCCAGAAACAAATCTCTTCTCCTTGTGTTGTTTACTTTTTGCATGCATGTACTGTCCACAGTTCTCATTGAGCTTCTTCCGCATAAAATCATTTTTATAGCTCAAGAAGACAGCCTGACTAAGTTTAGCAATCAGTTTGTAACAGATCTGATCTGCAATCAAGTTTTTAAAAGCACTGTTTTTCAATAGAGTTTATTCACGCCCCCAACTCCATGCTCAGCTTTTCGATCCTAAAAAGTGTTGTCAGAGCTTGGGGAAACTTAGTCTTGAACAATAAAACTTATAAAACCTCATTCATATTATTTTAAATGGCATCTTCAAACAAAATTCCTAAGTTCTGTGAAGAAGAATATGATGACTAGAAAATTCACATGCAGGCACATTTAGCAGCACTGTATGATGACATGCGGTTCGTCATCACAGATGGATCCATAAATATCAATTAAAGCAAACACAACAGTAACAGTTTTAGACGGTGCTCCACATATGGTGGAGAAGTCATGATATGAATGGACAACAGAGGATAGAGGAAAGAAAACCTCGACAATGTAGCAAATGATATCCTCTTCAAAACATTGGAAAGAAATATGTTCAATAAGATAAAGACCTATTCTATAGGCAAAGAGATCTGGGAGAAGATCACCCTGGTTTGCGAAGGGAACGAACAAACAAAAGAAAAAAAGCTGATGTTGGCTACCCAGAAGTTTGACACGATAAAGATGAAGGCTGGACATTCGATGGCCGAGTTCAGTGAGCATTTCAGCAGCATCATTATCGAACTCACAGCTCTTGGAAGAGAGTACACCAACAGGGAGGTGGCCCTGAAGGTGATGAGAGCTCTTCCTAGAGAGTGGGATTTCAAGATGATGGCAATGAGGGAGGCCAAGGATCTGAGCAAGTTGCAGCTGCATGTCTGTTTGTAGATCTGAAAGCGTATGAAAGCTAGAAAAAAGATCATAGGGAGAGCCATCAACCTCTCAGTCAACCACTTGTTACTGCAGAAAAAAAACCATAAAAGACTGCAGAACAAATTAGCAATGATGCAATGTCCCTCTTCGTTAAGAAGTTTGGGAAATTTATGAGAAGAACTCAAAATCCATCTTTTTCAAATAAATCTCACAAAACTGAACATAACACTACTGACTTAAATTGTTATAACTGTGACAGGTGTGGTCATTTTATTACAGACTGTACTAAACCAAATAAAGATCACAAGAATTCACCGGATAAGAGGTGCAGACCAGATAATAAGACTTTCAGGAAAAGAGATCAAAAAGCCATGGTTGCTGAGGAGAGTAACAACAAGTGGGCTGATTCGGACTTGGATTAGAGCACTTTCAGAAGATCATCGAGCGACAAAGAGGAAGAACAAGTTCATTATCTAATGGCAGATGACAATGATGAGGTATTATATTTTTCTAATACTGAATTTACACGTGAGGACTTAGTCTCAGCACTAAATGAGATGGTCCATGAGTACAAAAAGTTATCTCAGACATTCGAAGATGTTAAAGCTGAAAACAAGTGTCCTAAAGACAAGTCGGATGATCCAAGCTGTTCACATCTTGATGACTCAGATAGTCTAAACACCGAGTTAAGTAAGCTAAAGAAGGAGAATGAATCTTTGAGAATGAGCTCACATCTGAAAATCATAGATTAAATCAAGTGATAAGCTCTTTACAAAATCCTCTGTTTCACTAGGCAAGCTGCACGTTGTCCAGCCATTTAATGACAAAACTGGCTTAGGATTCAGCATGGGAGAAAGAAGCTCTGGTGATATTTGTACTCAATTAGATCTGGTTAATGACAAGCTCAAAAAGATGAGTTTTGTCAAAGCCAGTGTGATACATGATACGCTTGAATCGGTCATGTATGATGGCCAGAATGCGTCTAATCTGAACCAGAAGGGTAAGCAAGTTATTGATTATGCTCAACCTGAGAACTCTAAGCCGAGCTAGCTTAAGAATAGCTAGAAAAGGATAGAGTAAGATCTGGTCCGTAGTCGCCTGATCTGAACCATCTTAGGCATGGTTCAAATAAGGTGAGAAAGCAAACAAGAAATGTTCAGCTCAGACTCTATCTGAATGGTCAGAATGAAAAACCAAGATTCAAAAGATCGAACACTAATTTTTCATGCACCATACTGGACACATACACTGGAACAACTGTCAAAGTAATTCAAGTATGGGTCCCGAAAGGGTTAATCCAATCTGGACCCGAGTAAAATTGGGTACCAAAAGTTTATTTCTTGATTGCAGGTCAACAGGGTCAGCCGTTTGAAGAAATCAACATGGTATTTGTACAACAGATGTTCCAGACACATGACGGTCAATTCAAAACTGTTATCAGATATCAAACACACCAAATGACCAAAAATAACATTCGGTGATAACTCAACAGATGAAACTATGGGCAAGGATAAGATTGTCCAAGGTAATATTATTATCGATGATGTGCTTCTTGTCGAAAATCTTTATTATAATTTGATTATCATTAGTCAATTGTGTGATAATGATAATCTGGTAAATTTTCACGAACACACATGCACATTCAGAACCTAGCTGGTATGACTGTTCTAACAGTACACATGTCGGGTAACACTTACAAAGTAAACTGGTCAGATCAGCTGGTGACTGAACCTACATGTTTGGTTGCTAATACCTCTAAATCATGGTTGTGGAATAAACACATGAATCATACAAACTTTAAAACAATAGCCAGTCTGTGTAAGCAATATTTGGTCACTGATCTACTCAAAATTGACTTTAAAAAAGATAAACTTTGTTCATCATGTCAGCTCGGAAAGCAAGTCAAGTCTACTTTTAAGAATAAGGGTTGTAACTCTTCTTCTCGAAGCTTGGAGCTGTTGCACATGGACCTACTTGGACCTATCCAAATAACCATCTTATGGGGAACGATTTACACCATAGTAATTGTCAACAATTACTCTAGGTTCACCTGGGTAATATTTTTAAAATCAAAATATCATACCATGGACCAGCTGATAAATATTTTAAATCGACTTCAAAATGAGAAATATTCTTCTATCGATCGTATTAGGAGTGATCGTGGTACTGGGTTTATAAATAAAAAATTATCCTCCTATCTTGACATAAAGGAATCAGGCATGAGTTATCTGCGGCTAGGTCACCTCAACAGAAGGGGCTCGCTGAGCGCAGTAATCGTGCTTTATAAGAAGCTGCTAGAACTATGCTTGATGATTACGGGATTTCTCAAAAATTTTGTGCTGAAGCGGTGAACACTGCATGCTATACACAGAAACAGATCTATGACTAATAAGAAAAGGTGCAAGACACTACATGAGATCTGTAATGGCGAGCTACCAAACATTGCATATTATAAAGTTTTTGGTATGCAAGACACTACATTAGGTGCGGATTCAACTAATCTATATATCAACATATATAAATAAATATTGGGATGATCGATCGCGAGAGCTATGCGGTCCGTGGTTGCCAGTCACGGACCTGGTCCAATCCTAGGGGTAATGCAATATGCAATGCAATCCTATTACAAAGCTTTCCGGTTTTACAGATTTTTGGTCTTCAATATTTTGATCGTCATCTCCACCGTCTTCGGATGTACTCCCACTAAATCTAGTAATTTACATTTAAATTAACCATGACATACAAGGGGTACATTTATCAAGGGGTGGGAACGGGCCACAAACAAGCCCACTTTAAATGATAATCAAATATTTACAAACCGAAATCATACAAAAACATATCGCATACACCTAACAAATTGGGCACGGCTCTCGATCACCCCAATCATGCAGATAATCTAATTAACATGCATAATTTAAATAATCTAATTATTTATCGTAAAATCATATTCTAATTACGAAATCGTATTTTATAATAAAATCGTATTTTGCCGATAAAAACAAATTTCAATCAACAAAATCATATTTCATTATAAAATCATATTTCATAATTAAAATCACATTTTACTAATTTTAATTGTATCATATTGGGATTAAAACAATTCTAGGCCCAAAAACTTAAAATTTCAAAATCGGTCAAAACGGGCTCGATATCGCATACCGGCCCGAAAAATTCACGGGCTGCCCGGGACAGGCCCGAACCAAACCCTAGAAGAGATCAGACCAGCCGTCACGACATCGTCGGAGAGGCGGCCAGCCGGCGGCGGCGCCACCACGAAGAAAATTGCGCGCGGCAGCCGCACGCACGTCGCCGATCAATACGCACAGTCGTGCAACCATTTGCGCATGCTGCGCCTCTTCGATCGCACGTCCAGCAGCCTCCTCGCGCAAGCCTTCCTCAAGCAGCGCACCACCGTGTGTCGAACATCCGCCATCGAGCAACGAGCGGTGTGCGACCAGCGCGGCCAAAAATGCGCGCGGCAGCCGCACGCACGTCGCCGATCAATACGCACAGTCGTGCAACCATTTGCGCATGCTGCGCCTCTTCGATCGCACGTCCAGCAGCCTCCTCGCGCAAGCCTTCCTCAAGCAGCGCACCACCGTGTGTCGAACATCCGCCATCGAGCAACGAGCGGTGTGCGACCAGCGCGGCCAAGGCGCGCGACAAGCGAGGCAGGCGCACGGCCGAGGCGTGCGACAAGTGCGGCAGGCGCACGGCCGAGGCGCGCGACAAGTTTCGCGACGCATCGTCAAGCGAAGCCCAGCCATGCGCGTCCAGTGCGCATGTACCACGCGCGTTCATGCGCGCGGTGGGGCCGCCATATACGGCGGCGCCGCGGCGGGTCCAGCCTGAAATTTCGTTTGATCTTTCTGAAAAATTAGAGAATCAGATACAATATGGCATAATCGTATTGATCAGATCCGAAAACCATGGCTCTGATACCACTGTCGGGATCCGGACCACGCCCCCCGGCGAGGCAGCGGAAGGAATACCTTGCTGGCACTTGTGCCTGGCTCCATCCGGAATTACAAGAACGTCGGCTCTTCACGGTAGGTGGTGGTAGATCCGTCAATCAGGTCCACGACCCTCCAATCAGCCTGTACTAGAAGGCTGAAGGATTTTATCGCCAACGGATTATCCTCGAAAAACTAGCCGGAACAAGTCCGGCGAGATGCGGCGGCGGCGGCGGCGTGAGGGAGGAGAGGAAGGGGGCGGCGTGTAGTGCTTAGGGTTAGGGTTTATGAGAGACTATTGTTTATTATGAAGTCTAATCTACATTAAATAGATATTAGTGTTGGACTTGGACCGGCCCAAAGGGCCCGGGTCCAACGGATGAACATTCAGTTCATCTCCATCACCGAGACTTCATCGTAACTACGATCGCCGATCAGATCGGACCGATCGACTCAGTTTCCGAAATTGAACACTATGATCTGAAAAATCATTTTTCAGAACCCCAGTGCAAAATGACCGTTTTGCCCCTCAACATCGGCCAATCACGATTTGACCTCTGTTGACTTTTTAGGAAGTCGCACTTCCAAAATCCTATTCGTATGCTCAACACATTGAGCTGAGTATCCGTGCGGGAATCTCGAATCCAGTACTTGTGTGACCCTCAATGGTTCAGGGATACAGCTAGCCGTGGGCCCACATATCCCGATCAGATCAACGACCATTGGTAAATCGAGAGTCGCTATAGATCCGATAACTATGCATACATCTTGGAGATCGAATAGTGACATCGCGAGTGTAACTAGGTAAACACATTTACCTAAAACACTTCTAGTACTCTGGCCAGAGATTTATACACTATTATCCCCTCAGATAGCATAGGATATCCACGCATGTCTGCGAGCGGTGAATCCTCGACAACGATGTATCGACTCCTACATGCATCGGGGTCTCACCCAATCCCGCCGCCTGATGACCCCAAGTGAGTCGGCAAACGAGTCAAAGTGAGACGTCTATCATGTAGAGTCTCAATGACATTTCGAGTCGTGAGGACTAATCAGTACAACCAAGACCTCGGACTTATCCACTCGACAAATGGTAACCACTTGGAAAGTCCGGAGGAGGGTAGTTCGATACATCACCAGGTCACTATCTATCTGCATGCTCAGAACATCACAATGTTCCCTACCAATGAAACATGGTACTTCGCATCGCAGATACTAGTCTCGAACTCGGGCGGCCTTATCCTCATTTTGACGGCCCAATCGACTAGGAACAGTTCAGAATACACAGTGACTATTAGATGTGTTTCATGATAGCCGTCATACCCACTATCACATCTAACATACACTTTAGTGTATTCTAGGTCTTTACTCAACGCAATTGTAAATTATCATACAACACAATGAAAGTAAAGAATGCCAAATAAATAAATGCGAATATCATATATAAAGACTATTTCATACAAGAGTCTATAAAC
>KV001303.1:14886-32819 GCA_001598015.1 Dorcoceras hygrometricum | reverse complement strand
GGGCAGCCCATGAAGTTTACGGGCCGATATTCGATATCGGGCCGATTTTGGTCGATTTTGAAATTTTGAGATTTTTGGGCCTGAAATTATTTTAAGCCCAATTTAATGCAATTAAAATTGCAAAATATGATTTTAATTGTGAAATATTATTTTATAGTTATAATATGATTTTGTTGATTAAAATATGATTTTATCGACAAAATGCGATTTTATTATAAAATGCGATTTTATGATTAAAATATGATTTTGTGGTAATTTATTTGATTATTTAAATTTATGCAAATTAATTAGATTGATTGCATGTTTGGGATGATCGAGAGCCGTGCCCAATGTGTTAGGTGTATGCTATAGGTTTTGCGATTTCGGTTGTAAATATATTGTTGATATCATTTAAAGTGGGTCTGTTTGTGGCCCGTTCCCACCCCTACAAATTTGTATCCCATATATGTCATGGCAATTTAAATGTAAATTACTAGACTTAGTGGGAGGACATTTGAAGACGGTGAAAATGACGATCAAAGATATTGAATACCGAAAATCTGTAAAACCGGAAGCAATTGTAATAGGATTGCACTGCATATTGCATTTCACCTAGGACTGGACCCAGGTCTGTGACTGGCAACCACGGACCGCATAGCTCTCGCGATCGATCATCCCAAAATTTATTTATATATTCGATATATGTTGAATCCTCATGTTTTGAATTATGATTTAAAATAGTGTTGCTCAAGCTGCTAAGAGCTGCTCAATTCGTACCTTTTACTCTTCAAACTACTTACAAACTCCTCTTGGCTCAAATCACGCAGCAGGACACTTCATGGAAGCTGAAATCCAAAAGCTCACGCTAGCAGAAGAACGCACGCACAGACTCTTCTCAAAAGCTTCGAAGTCCAGCAGCTTCGCGTTTCCACTTCCAGCGAAATTAAATCGTCTCAAAAGGGTAGCAAATGAAAGAGCTAAGCAAGGGGAATCCAGCGCCACAAAGATCTCCAAAAACAAAGGCTGGATGCGATGGAAATCTAGGGAAGAAATGTCTCGATGAACAGTAGCTCGACGAGGGTTTGGAGAAGAAGAGATAAGATATGGCTGGCTCAAAAATATTTCTAAGTGTCAATCAACACTTCTATAAATACTTCTCAATCCTCGCCTGCTGATTCACCAAAATCCATCGAAGTGTTCAGCAGAAGTCAATCAGCAGCAATCTTCTCTTTTCTTTTCGTAAAATTCAGCAGCAACTACTAAACAACAATCGCACAAAAACCTTTCAAACGACACCGTTCCAACTTATCAAAACGACGCCGTAGCAACCACCAGCAGACAATAGCTCTCGCAAGAAAAACAACAAAGAGCTGATAACAGCTCTCTCTCTACAAAGCAATCTATCTGCTGGTCGTGAGAAAACACTCAAAACGACGACGCATCTACTAATTCAAACGACGTCATTTATATTACATAAGCAAAGCTGCCAACAGCTGATCTCTAAACACAAAGCTCCAAAACACAGCGTTTCCACTTAATCAAACGACGCCGCTTCTCAACGCTCTTGCAAAAACGCGCCTGCTGATCAGCAGCAACCAATACAACGCAAAAACTACCAGCAGTAAAGAATACGTCACGCCTACGTCATCATGTCTATCGATAGCTCTCGCGACTAATTCCACAAGTGCATCAGCTGGACGCCGTAGCAACCACCAGACAGACATAGCTCTCGCAAGTAAAAACAACAAAGAGCTGATAACAGCTCTCTCTCTACAAAGTCAATCTATCTGCTGGTCGTGAGAAAACACTCAAAACGACGACGCATCTACTAATTCAAACGACGTCATTTATATTACATAAGCAAAGCTGCCAACAGCTGATCTCTAAACACAAAGCTCCAAAACACAGCGTTTCCACTTAATCAAACGACGCCGCTTCTCAACGCTCTTGCAAAAACGCGCCTGCTGATCAGCAGCAACCAATACAACGCAAAAACTACCAGCAGTAAAGAATACGTCACGCCTACGTCATCATGTCTATCGATAGCTCTCGCGACTAATTCCACAAGTGCATCAGCTGATCACTGTTCACAAGCGCATCTGCTGAATCTAGTAGTCAACGCTCCAAACATGTTGACTAACACGTGTCGCTTCCTCATTATTTCTCGCGCTAGATGCAACGTCTGCCAGCAGCTCTCCTCAAACTCGAACTAAACCAGCAGCTCTCCTTGCGTCACGCTGACGTCATCTATGCTGATTCAAAATTCACCAGCACGAGCTACAGTAACTTGCTGCTGCCAGTTTTCTCCAAAATTAATGCGACGCTCACAAATTCAGCAGGAACCTCAAAATCACGTGATTAATCCCAAATCAAAACAATTAACCACTAATCCAATTTCTCAATCCTCACATTGTGTCCCGGCGAGTGGCTCATTACCACACTTGGAACACACCCAGTGGCCACCGTTTGTTGCAGATTCAGTTGAGCTGTGCATTGAGTTCCTTGACTTCCTGTTTCGGTTGGAGTCATCAGTTGTTGTCCAGCATCTCATGCATAGCATCTGCATTTTATTCCTGCTGTTTACTGCTGATTTATAGTTGCTCTCTGTACTGGGGTTGACCCCATGTCCCTCTGGGGCTTGGTATGTTTTCCTTGCCTGTTGTGTTGTCCAGGTTATACAGCTGGTCGTGGAGCTAGCCCAGCTGGTGGTGCCCCAGGAGGTGGTTGAGTATCCCAGTAGCGTATAACATATATTTATGTATCAGTATTGTTAGTCAGGGGATGCCCTGTGCTTTGCCGTTGTATACAGTGTTTAGAGTCTGATACATGTATTGCTGCTATACTTGGTTGTTGTATTGTTGTGTTGGTTCTTTTTTAACTGGGATATATTTTTAGTATCGCATTATTTTAAATTATATGTTTTAAACCGTCAGGCCTAAACGCGAAAATTTTACCCACTTTTTGATAGATTCCGCATGTGTTTGTCTGTTGTGAGCACGAGGCCTGACAAGTTCGAGATGAGAATGATGGGCGAGCTGAAATTTTTCCTTGGATTACAAGTTAAGAAGCTTGAAGATGGAATATTCATGAATCAATCAAAGTATACAAAGGAACTCCTGAGGAAGTTCGGGATGGAAAATGCTCTTCAGCAGCTACTCCAATGAGTGCTTCAATCAAGTTGGACAAATATGAAGTAGGTACTGTAGTAGAGGTAACTTTGTATCGTGGTATGATTGAAACACTTTTGTATATAACAGCAAGCAGACTGGACATTATGTTCGCGGTCTATATGTGTGCAAGTTTCCAAACTGATCCAAAGTAATCCCATTTCATTGTTGTTGAACGTATTTTAAAATATTAAAGGGCACTCAGAACGTGGGTCTTTGGTATCCTAAAGACTCAAGTTTCAATTTAATTGGTTACTCAGATGCAGATTATGCAGGTTGTAAGATTGATCGACGTAGAACGAGTGGAACTTGTCAATTCTTGGGTGATAGATTAATTTCCTGGTTTAGAAAGAAGCAGACATCAATCGTGACATCCATAGCTAAGGCAGGGTACTTAGCAGCTGGGAGCTGTTGTGCTAAGATTTTATGGATACTACAACAGCTTAGGGACTACGGCGTTGATAAAGCTGAGGCACTCATCTTTTGCGACAACATAAGTGTATCTCAATCACTCAGAACCCTTTGTTGCATTCATGGACCAAGAATATTGACATAAGACATCATTTCATAAGAGACCACGTGCTGAAAAAGGACATCCGGCTGGAGTATGTTCTAATAGATCAACAAGTAGCTGATATTTTCACAAAATCTCTACCGAACGCTAATTTTTCTTATTTTAGAAATATTTTAGGTTTCTTAGATTTGTCTTATTTATGTTCTGTGAGCATCTGTTCAGAGAGAACAAAGAAATTCAAATAGATAAGAACAAAAGTCTACTGAATGTCTCCGAGCTAATCGGGTCCGTGCTGTTCTGATGCATCTTAAGGATAAATACAGTTAGATCTTATCATTGTGTTTGAACAAATGTTTCCATGCTGATATATTAAATAAAACTGTTGAGATCATTTCGTCTTCTCAAATTCTTTTTAAATCAAACGGTCATCCTCTAAGTAATTTCAAAAGTTTTTAAATCTTAAAATGACATGTGTTCAGTGGAATATCGGCTGTTGAATGATATTGTGGCCAAGTCGCTGACTGCCAAAGCTGGTTTGTTTGATGTCGTGACTACAGAACGATTTGATATGATGGTGGCGATCAGCGCCGAGATTAATATTAATTGGGCACACATGCTGTTTCAAACTCTAGTTGCCGTGGTTTCCACGCCTTGCAAGCAATCACAAGGGTACGCCTTGTAGCTCAGCATACTGTTGGAGAAATTGGTGAAAGCGGATCTTGGCAAATCCGTGGCTCTACATCCTCTCAAGTGTTGAACATCAAGTCAATTCACACTTATTTGAAGAAGAACCTAGCCTCTGCTTCCAAAACTAGTGAAGAGAGCAAGATATTTGGAGATAAGGAAAATGAAGCTGTTGTGCCGAATAAGAAGAAGCTGAAGCAAAAGAAGTTAGCGGCAGGGGGATCTACCTTTTTAGTCCAAGTACGTTCTGAGTCCAGCTCAGACATTGCTGAGCGCCCTCTACTATAATAGCCTCTACCAGAACAGATGGCCAATAGTCCAAACACAAACTTATTATTGCGCCATCTCATTCTGAGTCCATGGCTTCGTTGGAGCTACTAGAGATTAGGAAGAAGCAGAGGACCAAAAGACCAAAGCTGGTGAATCCTTTATCTGAAATTCCTGCTAAAGCTTCAGCTGTGGAAAAGGCAGCATCCAAAAATCTTTCTATACAAATCGAGCCACACAATGTACACACTGGACAACAATCAACAGTCTGTGGGAGTGGAGTGGTGTTTCCCCCGATGAAAATCAGAGAAATAAATTGGGAAACCCATTTCCTTTCTAAGATAGAACCAGCTGCTAAAGGCAAATAAATCCTTGAAGTTTTTGCCCGGCAACCGATTCGAAGAGCACTGTTTACTTGTGATTCAATCATCTTGGGAATACATATCCTCCAAAATGTCTTTATTTGGTAAATGGGCACAGTTCAGGACTGAGGTGAGGCTAAACACAATTAGGAAAATGATGCTCATAGGCAGCATGGCTATATTGGAAGATGCTTTTAGGCTATGGGTCGAGACAGAAAAGGTTTCCGAGTTGCTGCAACGGCGATTGCCGGTCTTGTATCAGACGTATGAAGAGCAGCTGCGGGGAGCAGTAGACAAGCACTAGCAAGAATTTGACAAAGCTGCACCCTATGCCAACCCTGATCTTATGTGCATTCGATTTTTAAAAAGAGAGCTTAAACAGGTCACGAAGCAGTATAGGTTTCAGGGTTTTATAGCTAGTCTACCGGTCCTGGTTCCTGAATCCTCAGCCTTAGGGAATTTCTCTCAGGAGATACTCCAGGATTCACCTGGGCTGAGGTGCGTACCTTGTTCAATCTAGGTACCACTGCTCAAGCTGAAGAAGCAGAGAAAGCCATGGCTGATCAATCAGCTCAGGAGCTTCCCCCCGTAGTCCAAAATTTTTTTGAGGAAGCTACTGAAGCTCTAGAATCCTTTGAGACACCCGTGATGTTTGAGCATTTAGGTTCATGAACAAGTTTTTGTTGAGGAAGAGCATCAGGCTTCAGATTCAGCTTTGGTCGTTGTACAGATTTCTGAGGAACAAGCTGAAACAGTTCAGCGGGCTGAACCTCTAAGAGTATGACCCTTAGATTTTGCTAAGGTATTTAATATTGCGGCTGAAGCAGCAACACATTTTTAAGCTCAGACTCTCCAAATCTCTAGAGCACGACAATCTGCTAGCACTCCAGTAGCATCACCAGATTTTTCTTCATCCGATTTTCAGAAAATGGCAGGAATCATCCAAGAGCTTCAAAATACAGTTAACAATATGAGAGATGAGAAAACCTTTGTCAAATATGATTTTAAGCAATTCAAGAAGCTGTTGTACAAGATAATGGACGACATGTTGGCATCTATGGAGACCAGCATCGTCAATAAAATGCGTGACAATCATCAATAGCTCTCGAGTGATATCTCTATTCTCAGCTCTCAAATTGCTGAGGTAGCTGCATGCTTTAAAAGAGAAAGGTGATGTCAAAAAGGGCGAAAGTAGCAAACGTCCAAGATTAATCTAGTTGTTGAAGTAGTTTCAGCTCAGATCAGAAGTTTTCAGCTTAGATCAGAAGTATTTTAGCTTATAAGGAATTGTATAGGACATCAATCCTTTGTATTCATTCACAAGAGATTTAGTAAACTCCTTTTCTTTTTGTCTAAGTTTTTATCATCACCAAAAAGGGGGAAATTGTTGGTAAATTAAGTTTTGGTGAAGAAAAAGAATTCAGCTCAAAGACAAATCGATCAGCTCAGGTCAGAGTTTTCAACAGTTTTATTTAAGATCAGATCGGAGCCAAGCTGAGTAAGGATAATGTAGCTCAAGGATTTAAGATTAGAGCTAAGCTGAGTAAAGACAACTCAGCTCAAGAACTTAGTTTAGAGCCAAGCTGAGTAAGGAAAACTCAGCTCAATGATTTCATATTAGAGCTCAGCTGAGTAAACAAATCAGCTCAAGGACTTCAGTTTAGAACCAAGCTGAGTAAGGACAACTCGGCTCAGGTATTTTAGATTAGAGCTATGCTGATTAAGGGCAAATCAGCTCACGATATATACGATTGAATTAGAGTTAAGCTGATTAAAGACAAGCAAATCAACTTTGGGAGATTAGCTTGGAGCTTAGTAGTGAACAGATCAGACGAAGACGTCGTATCGGCTCAGAGAAAAAACAACTTAGAGATCTCAGAGCAGAGTTCGCACAGCTCAAAGATTCAGCTTAGCAAGACAAACTTCAAATTTGATCAGAGAAGCAATGAACAACACAACAAATAGCAAACACTACAGAACAAATTTTGATATCCGTTATCATTTTTAGTGCCAACATTTGTACAAGAATATCAGAGCAGTGAATAATGGTTTGCAGACAACAGAGCAGTACGAGTCTACGTGGCAGTACTATTTCATTGTTCAAATTATTGGCTGGCGACAAAATTCCTACTAGTAACTTCTCCTACCGTTGTTTCAAATGACTATAAAATGAGGAGGCGTTCAAAAAGGAAAGAGGTTACGCAATAGACGACACGAAACTGATTGGAATTCAATCAAGAAAAGAAAAAACTTATGTGTCTTTCATTCTGCTGCAACTACTATTCACAAAAATATTTCAATCTTTTGCATTTCAGATTCAGCTCAGAAATGAATCTGCTAGGCTTAATTCCAATTCATTCGAAAAAGCTTTCATACAATAATTTGTAATACATAGCCTGCAAGATGTTTGAGGTGATTATACTAGGTGTTCAATTTGGTGCAGCGAGCTGCGTGGTTTAGGATACATTGTATACTAAACAAAGTCTTCTAGTGGAATCCTTCCATCTTGGAAGAAGGGGAGATTTAGAAGCGCCTCTTCTTCTTGTGTTGTTTACAATTTTGCATATTTACAGTTCTTGAGCTCAAGAAGACAGCCTGACTAAGATCAGCAATCAGTTTGTAACAGAGCTGATCTACAATCAATTTTTTAAAAGCACAGTTTTTCAATAGAGTTTATTCACCCAACCTCTAAACTCCATACTCAGCTTTTCGATCCTAACAAACTATATGAATGAAGCTCTATTTATAGAGATCAAGATCCTCATGCGTGTGAATCTTTCCGCATTCCTTTTTGTCTTTGTGCAATTTGTCACCACCAACAGCATACTAAACAACATTTTCCGACCATCATAAATTTCATAAAAATTATGACACACCTAACATCCTCACACTTGAAAACTTGATTTCAATCACACCTGGTAGGATAAAAAATAAACAGCACAGAGTTTAGGAGGAGTTTGTGTGAATAAACTCCTTAAAAATTTTTGTACTTTAAAATAATTTATCAGATCAGTTGTGCTAACAACTGAGTCTGTAACTCATTCTAACTTGTTCTCCCGAGAAATATAAAAAAATTATGCGAAAATATCTCAATTGAACACTGAACAATGATATGCAAATGTTATGCTGAAAGTGAAATCAGATCGTGAGAGAACTTGTTTCTGGAAGGTCGAAGTAACGTTTCTACGTCTCCCCTTCTTCCAATCAAGGAAGGATTCCACTAGAAGATTTGATATGAATACAAATATGCTAACCTGGTCAGTCATGCCTCTGAACTGAACTCCTAGTATCAACAATTACAACAGCATGCATGCTATGTTTACAAATGTTATCTAAGGCTTTTGTATAGAACAAGAGTGAAATACACAAAGCCTAAAATATTTGGCTATATGCTGAAATCTTATAACAAATGATACGTAAATGAATTTTGTTTATCATATCTTTGTTCACATTCGTTGTATTAGCGTCGTAAGAACTTTTTCTTCTCATGAGAACTTCTACTTATACTTTTTGGATTCAATGGTAATAAATGTTACCCGTGGACACATCGAATGAATCCATGAGCTGTTCCCTGAAGCTGTTAAATGCACATTTAATTTTCATACTGTACACTAAATTCTTTCCGTCTTTTGCACAATTTTGGCAACTCTGATAAACAAGTAGCTCTTGGTCATTCTTGATTGAGCCGAAAGTGTCCTAAACGACTATAATCCTTAGAAGTCAACATGTCAATCATGCTAGAATTGGAATGATTTGACAAGCATCTGATTGCGTACTGAAGTTCTGAGCCAAACAACTCATCTCAGCTGATCTGCCCTAAGATGAATATCTCTGTGCTGAACTTCTCTAAGCTGAACTGCTCTAAGATGATCTGCTCTGTGCCGAATTATCCTGAGCTGAACTTCTCTGAGATGTTATACTCTAAGATGATCTGCTCTGATCTACTCTGATACAACTTCTAAAACTGAGTTGTTCTTACTCATCTTAGCTCTAATCTGATCTGCACAAATCACGCTATTAGCTTTGGACTGTTCTGATCTCTTAACCTCCAAGCTAATTTATCTTAATAATACTTAGCTGAAATTCATATTCACCAAAACTTAGAATGTTCAACAACACCATTAATGCAACCAGTTATATCTCTCCTATATACTAGGGGTCCAATTGAAGTTGAATATATCTTAATTTTTTCAATGCCCACACTCTTTGTGAGTATATCAGATAAGTTCTTACTTTCGGAAATCTTCCCAAGCAGAAATATTTTCAAGTACCAACATTCCATCTTTAGTAATATGATGAAATGGTACCCGAACTTTATATGTTAGTCCCGCCATGACAAATATAATTCTTTAGACTTTTGACTCAATTCCTCAAGAAATGATCTAAACCAAATAATCTTTTTATTAGCTTCCGTCGCTATAACATACTAAACTTAAATAGTCAAAAGTGCAATAATTGTCAGCCCTCGTGCACAAACACAGAGTTAAACCACACAACACTAGCGGAAGCAATAAAATAGTGGTTAAAATTTTTGATTTTGGCCTGACTAAACGATTACATAATTTAAAATACAACAATACTCAAAATATCCCAGTTTACCATCACACAGTACAACAGTACAACATATAACAAATACAAGAACACCAGACTACAACTGGATACAACAGAGCACAGGGAATCCCCCGGCTAATAGTACTGATACATATATGCTATACGCTAACTGGGACACTCTAACCACCTCTTGGGACACCTCCAGCTGGGTCAACTCCGCGACCAGCTGAATAAGGCAGGCAAACAAACCAAGCCCCAGAGGGACATTGGGGTCAAACCCCAGTACGGAGAGCAACATAAAACAGCAAGTGGAAAGCAATAGATAATATGCAAATGCTATGCATGAACAGCTGAGTACAACAGAAGGCTACAACCAATGGCAGGGATCCAGAATCTCAAAGCTGATCAAGAACAGATACAACTGAATAACAGTGGCCATGGGCTGTGTGAGTATATGGGAGCTACCCACTCGTCTCAACACACGGTATCAGGTGCAAAACACAGTGCTAAACCTGCTGTTGCCTATCTCATGAGATGTGGGAGCTACCCACTCCGCTCATAGCGGCTAACAGATCCCAGCAGGGAGATGAGGTATACGGGAGTTACCCGCTCGTCCTCAAAACAAGCACCCTGATACTCATAGATCAACACAACAAGGCACGGCTTAAACAGAACAGAGCTTAGTATGACAATTCGTGCATGCTACAGATAAAATGTCCAACACATAACATATACCACAATGCAAGGCATACACAGCAGCAAGCATAATCACCCATGCTCAATCCAAAGCTGTAAAACAAGATCACATCCGTACCTCAATTATTCTGAGCTATAATTACAACAAAGCAGTCCTGAGCAACATATATCTCACACCTGCTAAACCAAATACAGATACCAGGGACAGTAGCACAGAAACTCACGAATTGGGAGCTACGAGCTCAACCAAGTTTGTCTTACCCTTCTAACACAACAGAAGGCTCTAAACGAAGCACAAGGTAGGATCTTAACACTTACCCAACAAGCTACCTAAATGGCAGAAGAAATCCGACGCTTATGCTAACAGACTAGAGAAGGGAGATGTCTTCGCACACCTCTCCAGCTTCATGCAAGCTTCCAAAAGCAGCACCAAACGAAGCATCTTAACAAGAGGAGTCCAGCGCTACCACTCTTACTTCAATCGGAGCTGTCAACCGTTGGCAATCGGAGAAGATAAGGTTCGGTGAACAGTTGCTAGGGTATCGCGACAGAGTTTGCTCACGGGAAAATATTCTCAGTGTCGGGGAACAATAATGGACAAAGGGTCAAAGTCCTCTTATATAAACTCAAATCTGCTCATATCAGCTGAACAGTTCCCACCAAAAGCTTAAGGTACAAAGCTGATTTCCCCACCTGGATCTGAATCTCTCATCAGGTACGACCATACGCCAAAACAAATCCTGACTTACTCAAACGACGTCGCTCAGGGTCCACTATCACATCTGGACACAACACCTCGCTACTCGAAACTGAAATGCTAACACGACTGGAATCTGAAACACAAAACGGCGTCGCTCCTTAAACACTCAGATCCCTCTCGAATATGGAGACCAACGCTGCTCACCTCTGGAGATACGTGTAACTCCATCTGAGTCTCGCCCGCTGAACCAAAACGCTGTCGTTCCAACTAATCCAAACGACGTAGTTTAGCTACTCGCTACAGAAACACGCTGGCATACTCACATCTGCCTAGCGACAACAGATTCCATCACCATTGCTGAATGCGATCACTCAGCGATGGCCAACACTCACATCTGATCAGTTCCCACGAAAATCTCCAACTCTCAAGATCTGTTCCAAGGACTTATACTAACCCGATATCTTAGCCAAGCATACCAACTCGAATCTGGTCACCCAGATTTGCTTGCTCAAATCTGAATCTCATAAAATCCGATTAATTAACTTAATCTTTCTTAAATTTTCGGGTCTCACATCTCTCCCCCACTAAAACAGGATTTCGTCATCGAAATCAACAACTTCAATCAAGAGTTCAACATAACTGGGGAAAATAGTCACAAGCAAACAACTACTGGAAAATCAACAAGACACAACTAGCTACTAGAATCTGATACAGCGCTTACTCAAACAGATGCGGCCACTCACGCTGCATCTTCTCTTCCAATTCCCACGTAGCTTCCTCTCTACCGTGTTTGCTCCACTGGACCATCACTAAAGGAATGGTATTATTCCTCAACTGTTTCTCTTTTCTATCTAAGATCTGCAAGGGATATTCAACGTACCTCAAAGTTCTATCTAGCTCTACCTCGTCAGTTCTCAACACATGCGAGGGATCTGTCTCATACTTCCTCAACATCGACACATGAAACACATCGTGCAATGAGGACAAATCTGGTGGCAACAACAACCGATATGCCAAAGGGCCAATCCTCTCAGCTATCTCATAGGGTCCAACATAACGAGGAGCCAACTTTTCCTTGAGACCAAATCTCATAACACTGCGAAAAGGAGAAACTTTCAGAAAAACTAGATCACCAACCTCAAATTCTAAAGGCCTACGTCTCTTATTCGCATAATTCGCTTGGCGATCTTGTGTAGCTTTCATTCGCTGGCGAATCAGATCCACTTGATCTCTCATCTGCTACACAAATTCTGGAGAAGACAGCTGCTTCTCCTCCACTTCTTCCCAACACAGGCGATCTACACTTCCTGCCAAACAAAGCTTCAAATGGTGCCTTCCCAATCGTGACCTGATAGCTGTTATTATAGGAAAACTCAACCAAAGAAAACGAATCTTGCCAGCTACCACTAAAATCCATAACAACAGCTCTCAACATATCCTCTAAAATCTGGATAGTTCTCTCAGATTGGCCATCTGTCTGGGGATGATACGTTGTACTCATCGCCAATATAGTATCCAAAGCTGTTTGCAAACTCTTCCAAAACCTGAAAGTAAACCTCGGGATCACGATCTGAAACGATAGAAACCGGCACACCATGCAAACGCACCACGAAATCTATGTACAGTTTCGCCATCTTCTTCAAATAATACGTCATACTGTAGGGAATGAAGTGCGCAGACTTCGAAAATCTGTCTATCACCACCCAAACCATATTACAACCTCTGCTGGAACGAGGCAAATGCGTCACAAAATCCATAGCTATGTGCTCCCAATTTTATTGGGGCACCTCTAAGCTTTGTTGTCAGGCCTCGTGCACAAACACAGAGTTTAACCACGCAAACACATAGCGGAAGCAATAAAATAGTGGCTAAAATTTTCGCTTTGGCCTGACTGAAGGATACATAATTTAAAATAATGTAATACTCAAAATATCCCAGTAATTAAAATAACTCAGTACAACAGTACAACATTCAACAGATACAAGCACTACAGAAAACAACTGAATATAATAAAGCACAGGGCATCCCTCGGCTAACAGTGCTTATACATATATGCTATACGCTAATTGGGACACTCTAGCCACCTCCTGGGGCACCTCCAGCTGGGTCTACACCACAACCAGCAGAGTAACCATGATAACCTGAAAACACATACACATGCAAACAACACCAAGCCCCAAAGGGACATGGGGTCAAACCCAGTACGGAGAGCAATATAAAACAGCTAACGGAAAGCAACAAGTAATATGCAAATGCTATGCATGAACAGCTGAGCACAACAGAAGGCTACAACCAATGGCAGGGAGCCAGAATCTCGAAGGCAACTCGAAGCTGATCACTGATCAAGACAGATAGCAACGGATAACAGTAACAGTGGCCACGGGGTGTGTGAGTATATGGGAGCTACCCACTCATCTCAACACATGGCACCAGATGCAACACATGACTCAACCTGCTGTTGCCCAACTCATGAGGTGTGGGAGCTACCCACTCTGCCCATTGTGGCTAACAGATCCCAGCAGGGAGATGAGGTACGGGAGTTACCCGCTCAGCCTCAACAGCATCCTGGTACACTCAGAGCAAAAAAACAAGGCACGGCTATAACAGATCTGAGCTCAAGAGATAAATGCGTGTATGCAACAGATGCAATGTTCAACACAGAAACATATACAATACGGAAGGCATACACAGCAGCAAGCATAATCACCCATGCTCAATCCAAAGCTGTAAAACAAGCTCACATCCGTACCTCAAGTCTTCTGTGCTATAATTACTACAACAGGGTCCCGAGCAACACAGATCTCACACCTGCTAAACCAAATACAGATACTAACTCAGGGACAGTAACACAAAAACCACGAATTGGGAGCTACAAGCTCAACCCAAGTATGTTCTACCCTTCTATCACAACACAAGGCTCTAAACAAAGCACAAGGTAGGATCTTTAACACATACCCAACAAGTTACCTCGACGGCGAACGAAATCCTACGCTTATGCTAACAGACTACACAAGGGAGATGTCTTCGCAGACCTCACCAGCTTCAAGCAAGCGTCCAGAAGCAGTACCAAACGAAGCATCTTAGCAAGAGGATTCCAGCGCTACCACTCTTACTTCAATCGGAGCTATCTATCGTCGGTAATCGAAGAAGATAAGGTTCGGTGAACAGTAGCTAGGTTATCGCGACAGAGTTCGCTATCGGGAAATATTCTAAGTGTCGGGAAAACAATAATAAAGAACGAAGGCAAAGTCCTCTATATACTCAAGTCTGTCCATGCTTACTGAACAGATCCCACCGACAACTTAAGGTACAAAGCTGATATTCCCGCTCGGATCTGAATCTCTCAACAGATCTCTCTACCGCAAACAGATCTCGACTAACTCAAACGACGTCGCACAAGTCCACTATCGCAACTGGACACGTCACCCGCTACTCAGATCTGAATCGCTAGCGCAAGAAGGAATATGAAACCCAAAACGGCGTCGCTCTCTACACACTCAGATCTCTCCCAAATCTGAAGACCAACGCTGCTCTCAACTGAGTCTCGCCCGCTAAACCAAAACTCTGTCGTTCCAACTAATCCAAACGACGTAGTTTAGCTACTCGCTACAAAACAAGCTAGCATACTCTATTCTTCTCAGCGACAACAGATTCCACCATGACTACTGAACACAATCACTCAGTGATGATCAACGCTCACCACTAGGCAGATCCCGCGTAAATTCTAACTCTCCAGATCTGTTCCAAGGACTTATACAAAACCCGATAGCTTCTCCAAGCATATCGACTCAAAGCTGATTCATCCCAGATCTGCTCAAGCTCAATTCTGGTCTATGTCAACCCGATTAATTAACTCAATTAATCATTCTAAACTTTCGGGTCTCACATTTGCAATAAACCACCAGGTCTCATCCTCTCAGCCTTGACCTGCTGACAATTCAGACAAGGGGCTACAATATCAGCAACATCACTCTTCAAACCTTCCCAGCAGTAATGCTGCTTCAAGGAATGATACATCTTTCTCGCACCAGGATGGACGCTAAGTCTACTGCAATGCGCTTCTCTTAAGATCTCTTCTCTCAAATCGATCAGATTCGGCACAACCAAATGACCCCGAAATCTCAAACACCCATATGAAGAAACAGAGTAGTCCTCCAACTGTCCAGCTCTCACTTTCAACTTCAACTCATGGATGGATTGATCAGTCCTCTGAGCTGCTCTAATACTAGCAACAATCTGTGGCTCAACTTGGAAAGAAGACACCACAACAAAATCCTCAGCTGGGTAAAACCGCCAACCAGTAGTGCTTAGATGCTCATGGACCTTCTAAATATGCATCGAAGCCAGCATCGCCACTTGAGCCTTTCTGCTCAATGCATCAGCAACTACGTTCATCTTTCCAGGCTGATATTGGATCTCACAATCAAAATCCTTTAGCACCTCCATCCATCTACGCTGTCTCATGTTCAAATCTGACTGAGAAAACAGGTACTGCAGGCTCTTGTGGTCGGAGTACATCACAAACTGCTCACCATACAGGTAGTGGCGCCAAATCTTCAAGGCAAAAACCACTGCTGCCAACTCCAAATCATGAACTGGGTAACGAGTCTCATGCGGTTTCAATTGACGAGAGGCATACGCAATGACTCGACCATCTGCATCAACACACAACCCAATCCATTCAAGGAAGAATCTGCACAAACCACAAAACCATCGGAACCACACGGCAAAGCTAACACAGGCGCAGAAGTAAGCTTCTCCTTGAGCAATTGAAAACTATTCTCGCATTACTCAGTACAAACAAACCTCTTTTCTTTCTGAGTCAACTGCGTCATCGGCTTAGCTATACTTGAGAATTCCTCGATGAAAGGCCTATAATATCCAGCCAAACCCAAGAAACTACGAATCTCTGAAACATTCTTGGGACGCTCCTAGTTAACAACTGCCTCAACTTTACTGGGATACACAAATACCTGCAGCTGAAACAACATGACCCGGAAAGACAACTCTGTCTAACCAAAACTCCCACTTGGAGAACTTAGCATATAACTGCGAGTCTCGAAGCGTCTGAAGAACCAACTTCAAATTCTCTTTATGCTGCATCGGAGTCTTAGAGTATACCAAAATGTCATCGATAAACACAATCACAAACTGATCGATGAACTATCTAAAGACTCTATTCATCAAGTCCATGAAAACTGCGGGGGAATTCGTCAAACCAAAAGGCATAACTAAAACTCATAATGCCCGTACCTCGTACGAAAAGCATTTTTCGTAACATCTTGCTCTCGAATACGCAACTGGTGGTACCCCGAATGCAGATCAATTTTAGAGAACACAGCCGAACCCTGAAGCTGATCAAACAAGTCATCGATACTTGGCAAATGGTACTTATTCTTCACTGTCGCCTTATTCAACTGTCTAAAGTCGATGCATATCCTCATCAACCCATCCTTCTTCTTTACAAACAAGATAGGCGCTCCCCACGGGGACATACTAGGCCTAATGAATCCCTTCTCCAGCAAATCGCTAAGCTGAACCTTAAGCTCCCTCAACTGAGCAGGCGCTAAATGATACGGAGCTCGAGAGATAGGAGCTGTACCAGGTACCAACTCAATGCTGAAGTCTATCTCCCTTCTTGGAGGAAAACCAGGAATCTCCTCCGGAAACACTTACGGGAAATGGCGAACAACAGGGACATCACTACTCTACGCGCGAAGAAAAAGACGCATCCAAGGCATAGATAAAAAAACCAGCGTTCTCCAACGACAACAGGCTAAACATCTCCATCGCAGAGACTAAAGGAATCTTCGACTGGGAATCTTGGCCATAGAAATTCCATTTCTCGCCAGACTAGGGCCTAAAACTCACACTCCATGAAAACAATCCACCGTGGCCCTATAACCAGACAGCACATCCATTCCCACTATACAATCGAAATCCCACATCACTAGCCTGATCAGGTTGGCTAACAACACGTTCTCACCAAACCTAAGAATGTCATTCAACAAAATCTCTTGGTAGTACAGGCTCGCACCGGCAGGATTCGCAACAAACACAACATCACACAAAGATGTGGTATGCAAACCATGCTCAACCACAAATGCATTAGCAATAAACGAATGTGATGCTCCTGTATCAAACAATACACGCGCAGGAAAATCAAAAACAAAACAAGTACCTGCGATCACTCCTCCTCCTGGCGTGCCTTCCGCTTGCTCCCTAGTCATGGCATTCACCTGGGCAAACTGAGGTCCTGAAAAATGAGGCTGGGAGGACTGTCCAAACCACGAAGGACCAGGCTGCTGAAACAACCTAAACTACGGCTCCCCTATCCTCTGTTGCTGAACAGGAAAAGAACGACCTCTAGACGATCCACCTCAACCCTGCGGTGGGGCGGCGGTATGCTAAGATTCAGCCAAAGGACACACTCTCTCAAAGTGCCCAAACTGTTCGCAGACGTTACACGAACCTTGCACACCTACACACTGCGCTGTAGGATCCTTTCCTCCACACTAGCCATAATAATCCACCTTGGAACTACTGCCACTACTAGAACTACCCGAGCCAGAAGAATTAGAACCAGACTTCTTCTTGAACTGAAGACCACGAGGCCTAAACCTCTGGTGTCCAGGCTGCTGGGCTACCTGCTGCTGGGGTGGCTGAGACGACTGCACTGACTGGGAAGGCTGCACCCCCGGAACCACGGGACGGTTACCTTGCACCCCTTGCGGCCTAACACGCGATCGATGGTTCTGCAGTCCCTCTTCAATGTCTATATCCCTGTCCACCGCTTTCGCATAGCTCGCCGGTGAACCCGCCAACACAAAAGAATACAGCTCTTCATTGAGCCCCTCCATGAACTTGTTCCTCTTCGCCTTCTCTCGGCCAAAAACATGCGGAACATATGCAAGAAGAGAAGAAAACCTCCGGGCATAAACTCCCACGGACATAGACCCCTGAACCAGGTTATCAAACTCCCGCTCCCTGGCGTTCACAAAAGATTCTTTCCC